>JANHAO010025665.1:0-11299 GCA_026873985.1 Saraca asoca
CAGAAATGACTCTCAAAGCACTCAAGTAAGACCCTTATCCTTCAGATCTCCCTAGTATGTCCTTACCCTTTTGAAATTTTTTTTTATGTGTGTGATTTTTTTTTTCGCAAGGGTTCAAACACCTAAGTACTCATACCAAAGGCATTTTTAGATCTCGAAAGGGCCAAACTATACAATGTCAAAATAGGAGGTTTTGCTGGAAAAGGAACCTCCAACAATGTGAGAAAGTAATACACAAGGTTAATCATGACAATAGAGAATAAAAAGTTAAAAGTGTTATAATCAAAAGAAAAGCCATTCATTTCATTTTCGGATGACTACACTCCAAGCTTGGATAAAGAAGATAATGATCTATTGGTTAACACAATAACAATTCACAATTATTTTGTCAAAAGGATTCTAATAGATTATCATAGTTTAGCAGATATCTAGTATAGTCATACAACAACTAATCTTCATATCTCAAAATCTGACCTTAAGCCATATCATGGCAACTTGATTGAACTCTTAGGTAAGTAAGTGTCGATTGAAGAGTTAATTAAGTTAAAGGGTCACACTAGGAAAATGACATTTAATAACCAACCTGGATGTAGAATTCCAAGTTGTCAACACCCTTATATGGTGTATAACACCATTCTTAGTTGGAATTTATTAAATCAAGCAAAGGCCATGTTATCCGCATGTAAGACAAGTCAAGGCCAACTAATTGATGGCTAAGAGATATTACATGAATAGTTTAAAGTTGGGAGAATCTTTGAAAGGAAAAAAAAGATTAATGATAAACCCTAAATAAGTGAATGTAATGAGTAAAATACCGATGATTGTAGAATGGTAACAGCAAAATTAAAAGATCCGAGAGAAGAAAATAGACAATGGAATTTAAAGCCTGAATCTAAAACAGAAAAAATAAGGATATTTGAAAAAAAATGATGATTGATTAATAAAAATTACGAAAAACTTTCCCACTAAATTTTGGTTAAGATTGATTGAGTTATTGAAAAAATATTTTTAAGTGTTCACATGGACTGCCATGAACATGCTTGGGATCAATCTACAGGTTACTTGCCATAAACTCGTCATAGACCCTTAGTAAAGTTGGTGCAACAAAAGAAAATGTGGCGTGGTTGCGAAAGATTAAGAGCCAAAAAGGAAGAAGTTAATAAGCTATTAAAAGCTAAGTTTATATGGGAAGTTCCTCATACCACCTAGCTTTCAAATGTTGTAATGGTAAAAAAAAGCTAGTAGTAGTTGGAGGATATGTTTTAATTTTATAGATTTAAACAAAGTTTGTCCAAAGGATTCATACCCCTTGTCGAACATTGATAACCTAATTAATGGAGCTTCTAATATGTAGTCCTAAGTTTCTATGATGACTTCTTGAGCTATAATTAAATCCTTATATGGGAAAAAGACCAAGAAAAGACTTTGCTTATTATCAATGAGGGTGTGTTTTGCTGTAAAGTTATGCCTTTTAGCCTAAAAAGTACTAGAGAACATGCCAATAGATGATGAACAAAGTCTTCAAAAAATGGATTGGTAAAAACCTAGAAGTTTATGTTGACAACATATTAATCAAATCTAGTGACCTGTTTTGACATCTTACAAACTTAGAAGAAATTTTCAAAGTCATGAAAGAGAGTTAAATGAGAATCAACCCCCAACAAATTTATCTTTAGGGTCATTGTAAGTAACATCTTGCAAAATTAGAAAAAAATTTCAATGTCATGAAAAAGAGTCAAATAAGAATCAACTCTAATAAATATGCCTTTGGGGTCATTATAAGTAAATTTTTAGAATTCACTCTAACAAAAAGAGGTATAAAAGTCAATCTAGTTAAATGTAGAGCAATTCTTGACATGAAGAGATCGATCAACTTGGAAGAAGTACAATGTCTTAATAGTTAGAACACAACTCTTTCCTACTTTATGTCAAGGTTACCCTTACTCCCTACCCTCAAATTAAAATTTGAAAACTTTTGCAAATGATAAATAGAATATATAGTTAAAACCTATAATATGGTGTAAATGTCACAAGTCAATAGATAAATGCTTACTATTCCATAAAATCTTGAAGAGTGCAAAATAATTCAAATGCGACGATGTTAATGAACAGGCATTCTCCCAAATAAAATAGTACTTGCTATCTCTACACATTTTGTCGAAACTAAAAGATGGAGACACTTTATAGTTATACCTATCTGTGACTAATGAGGCAGTAGGGTTAATCTTGATTAGGGAAGAAAATCGAGAACAAAAATTGATTTACTATACGAGCAAATATCTACATAAGCCAGAACTTTGATACTAAAAGATTGAAAGGCTTTCATTTGCTTTATTAGCATCTTCTAGAAAGTTAAAACCCTATTTCTAGTCACATTAAGTGGTTGTTAGAACTAACTAACCTATTAGACATGTCTTGCTCAAATCAAATCTTGCAAGAAGGTTGGTAGTCTGGTCGATTAAGTTATTACAGTACAAATTAATATATGAGCCAATGAGAAACTTAAAAGCCCAAGTCTTAGCAAACTTCATCACTAAATTAACAGAGACCGACCAAGGAAAAACAATGGCAAGTGAAGAGCAATATGAACGGCCTTTATACACTAATGGAATATCAAATAAATCAAAAAATGGAGCTAGGGTCATCCTCAAAGGATTGGAAGATGTGGTAGTTAAATTTGCCTTCAAATTTTACTTTTGATTTACAAGTAATCAGGCCTCATCCAAAGCATTAATAGTTGGGGTTAAAGCTAGCAAAAGAATTTGGAGTCAAAGTAATAAGTCCCAAAAGTGATTCTTAGCATATGGTCAGTCAAGTAACCAAACTTATGAAATTAAAGTCTTGTGTTTAGTTAAATACAATGAGAAACCAAAATCCTTGATATCTAAATTCAAGAGCTTCAAATTGGAACAAATTCTGGGAGTAAAAATGATTAAGCAAATGCATTATCCAAATTGGCAAGTGCAAAAACTACGACCAACAATCAGTCTATTATTTAAAGAACAATTAATCGATCCACAATTAGAGAAATTGAAACAATGCAAAAAGATTTATTAATATTATGGATAGATCCCATAATAGCTTATTTTAAAGACTAATTACTATCAAAGAATTGAAAGGAAGCTAAAAAATTAATATATATATATATGATGCCCCTTTTCACTTATAAGATAATCTAAGAGAGGCTTTTTGTTGCTATCATTGTAACGCTTACTTTCAGTTAAGGTTGATTATGTGTTAAAAGAGCTAAATGAAGGAATATGTGCAAGTTATGTGGCTTAAAAAGCTTTACGATTTGGATATTACTTGCTAACCATGAAAAATGATCCTTTAGAATTATTAAAAAGATGTGACAAATGTCAAAGGCATGTAAACATTCCTTGAAAGTCACTAACCAAACAAAATATAGTCACATCCCCTAGCCATTTGCCCAACACAAAGTGGATTTTTTAGGACCATTTCCCATAGCTTTTCGACAATTTAAATTTTTAATAGTTTTTATTGATTATTTTACTAAATGGATTAAAGTAGAGCCTTTGACCACGATCAATGCTTGTAACACTTAAATCTATTATATGCAAATATGGTGTGCCCTATACATTGGTGGCTAATAATGGCGCACAATTTACAAGTGAAATATTTAAAAAGTTTTCTCAAGACCTTGAGATAGTACAAAAGTTTACTTTGATTGAACATCCATAAACAAATTGTTAAGAGGAGTTAGCTAATAATGTGTTATTGGAAGGATTGAAGAAAAGTCTGGATCAATCAAAGTGCTTGTGAGTTAACGAGTTACCTAGCACTTTCTGGTCTTATTAGATGACCATTTAAATCGCTACATGGGAGACACCTTTTCATCTAGTATCTGGTTAAGAAGCACTTATCCCGATAAAAATTGGTCTGGTGATCGACTAAAAGGAAAATTTTAAGAAAAAAATAAATGATGAGTTACTTTTGGAAAACCTAGACATGTTTGATAAAGAAAGGGAAATGCCACATATCCGATCAATAGCTTGTAAGCAAAAATTAGCAAAATATCATAATAAGCAAGTAAACCCAAGGAAATTTGAGCATAGCACATTTGTATTGCGGTAAATGAATAGACCAAGAAAAGAAATAAAAGATGGAAAGTTTGCAGTGAATTAGGAAGGCATGTACCAGATAATTGATAATATGGGAACTTAGGCCTATCATTTAGAAACAATATAAGGAAAGAAGCTTCCTAGAGCATTGAATTCCACACATTTATAAGAGTATCATGTACAAGTGGTCATGTAAAAGAATGAATTGGTCTAATTGACCGATCATTGATTAATAAAACCTAGATGAGGATCTTTCCCTATATTGATCGGTCTTGTACTTTGAAATTTTATCCTATAATGGATGAATAAAATGAATTGTTTTGTCTTAAAGGTCACTAACCTAATGATTTATCATTTGAAGTACTACTTCAATAATACTTAAAGGTCACTAACCTATTGATCTAACTAGCAGCCACTGGCCTAATAGTTAGTATTGTACAAAATATTAAAGCTTGTACATTTATTGTACACTTGTTGATCTTATGATTAAACAACCAAAATTTTAGATTCATACTTTTGACATATGACCCACTTTAATATCAACATGAATAAATTGCGTAGATAATGAAAACAAACTAATATTACCACATTTATAATGCATAACAAAATATTAAAATCGATCAACCAGGATAATATCTAAAATAACACTTGAAATCATATCCAAATACAACACAAATACATAATAAAACTATTCTACACTAGATTCATCCATGTTCTCTTGGTTGGCATCCCCTCATCAATCCCATGTCTTTTAGAGCTAAATCTTTAATATCCTTATCTAAATTTAGGTAATTCAGATCAAAGACTTTGTACAAATATTTCACTTTATTTGTCATAAGATTAAAACCAATGTTAAAAGATTTTATAGCCAACATCTTCTATTCAGTCACATGATTCTTAGCAGCAATTTTTCCTATCTCTAATCACTCAAATTGTTCTTGGTATTTTAATTGCTTCCATTTAGCTTTTTTTCTTCCATTCATCCCAATCATGCTCCATCGCTTCAAAATCAGCCTTAATCTTCTCAAAAATTGATTTGTTATTTTGGGCTTCCTTGGAAACATTAGTGGTAGCAAGTTCAAGAGATTTGATTTTTTTTTATTTGACTCTTGTAAAGCTTTGTCTCTTTTTGACAATGGACTTCTTTATATCCTCAATAATGGCCTATAGATTTTCTAAATTTTTACCTAACCAATTAAAAGCAAATCAATCTTTTCCCTTATTATCCTGATAAAACTTCTTATATTTGCATATCTCATTATAAGCCATTAAAAGATATGCATTTTGATGAAGAGATTGAGTTATTGTGTGATGAGAGAGACTAATTAACCCATAACTTTAGAGTTCCCTTCCTAAACCAGCTATGCCTTTAGGGATAAAAACTTAATCCTAACTAAATCTTACATAATTAATGTCCAAGTGAAATAAGCTACCAAGGAAATTAGTACTTGAGCCTTTGACTCTTTCCTCGAGACTAATAAGATGGACTTCCTTGCTTGACCCACAAGCTAGCATCAAATGATTCATTAGATTGTCAAAGGGTGTCCTTGTATTACCAATGGGAAAAACTAAAGAGGTCGGTAGAGCTCTAGGATTTCTTGGGTTAATTGAATCAACTAGTTGTGAAATGGTTGGATTCAGTTTAGAAGCATTAGATTCATATGGATGAGGGTTTTTTTCTTGATTTTTAGAGAAATTTTCTCTAAGGATCGATTTCTTTTTCATCCAACACTATTTGATCCTTTGCTAGAAGCCCTAGATTGATTCTTTATAGTAGATCAATCCCCTTGCTTGCTTGGATGAAAATATTCTTGAGTGGAAGAAAAGATGAATTTCTAATTAAGTTCCCTTATCTCATCTAGCTCTGACATATTTTTTCTTCAATGAAAGCTCCTATATAAAAATAAGACCAATAAAAAATACAAAATATTATAGTAAAGAAAAGAAAAGGACACCATATGATACAAATTTAAAATTTTTTGAACATTCTAGATACCCAACTTTAAGAAAATGTCAATAATGAGTCAATCTTCCTTAAAATAGTCTCCTTGTCCTTTTACAGGAAAGGGAACAATCAATTGAAACTAAACAATCAGAAGCAATAGTATTCCTTTATGACTCAAGCAACATAGGTGAAACTCACCACTCTTCAAGCACTTTAAAGAACGAATCCTTCCACCTCTTTACACTAGATAGCAAGCCCATAAAAATGTGGCAATCGTTCCCCTATATAACATATACCTAACCACCATTCCTTTTTGTAGAATGTTTAAAAAAATAGAAGAAACAATTTGTTGAAGGCATAAAACCTAACTCCAAACACATGAACTCAAAACACATAAGAAAAACCCATCCATTATAAATCAATTCTAAAAATGTGATATTAAGCAAACGGAGGATAGCCTACTACAGAGAACTAAAAGGAGGCTTAATACCTATTTGTTCTACAAAAGCTTCATAGAACATGAAAAACTTGCTGATATCAAAATTGCAACATCGTTCGCTTTCCTAAGCAGGTCTTAAAGACATAGATGACCATTCAAATAAAGCAGATTTGTAAATTTTCTTTAGTTTTTCTATTTGTTTGGTTAAAAGCCAAGCTAGGGAAATTTTAGTCAATCAAACTTTGGCATTAACCTAACTAATTTCCTTCACTGATCCATCTGTACAAAAGATAATATTATTCCTATTTTGATTTTGCAAATTACTCCACAAAGGATTATTTGAATAAGGTATGCCATAATGATTTAAATGGAGAGTTTGAATGCTATTGGGTTGAAAGGAAGGCGTAGTAGGACAAGAAGTTGATGCTTCCTCTGTGATTGGGTTATGATTACTCTCGTTATAGTTATGGGTGTTATATTGAGCTAGCTCCAATATTATGCTCATTTCTGTTTAGTGCTCTATTTGAGGCTTTATAGTAGAAACAAATGGTAATAGATTCTTTTTTTCCTCATCGCTTTAAGGTTTGGTTCGAAAAAACTAAATGATCTCATTCAACACCAATGTAAAATAGGATGGTCTTCATCCTTAGAAGAACTAACTAATTGAAAATTGTTTGGTCATACTACATTACCCTTTTTTGTCAACTCCCTAAACATTGATCAGAAAGAGAAAAAAATAAAAATCAAGAGCAAATAAAAGCTTAAGCGTACTTGTACTTAAAAAATAATAAAATGAAATGAAAATAAATAAATACCAACAAGAAGGAAAAAAGTGGAAAATGGGTCAAAGATTAAAGACAATTACAATAAAAAAAAACATAACTCTTGCATATTAAAAGAAGTACAAAGCTCATGACCTCAAAACAAATGAGAAACCCTAAACTAGTAGTTGAAACTGAGATGAAAAACCTTATAGTTATTAAAAATTCCAAAACATGAAAAACCAGAGAATAAATGCAAAATTGATTCCCTAACCTTCTTACTCCATTAACATGTTTGAATTGATCTAAACATACTAAACTTGCAAACAAACTTCTAAAATGGCAAAATTAATGGAGACAATAATGACTGTTAATAGTGGATTTCAATTACACCTGAATCCGGCCAACGGGAGGGGTTCTTTTGATATCTAAGCTATTTTGAGACTGTTTAGGCAGTGATTGACAAGAGACGGCAGGAGGAAGGAGGAGAAAGGATGAAATGTGAGGGTTTAACATAGTTCGGCTAAATCTAAGCAGGACCAGACCTTACATCCACGGAGATGTTTTATTGATCTGAAAGAGTTTTTTACAGAGCTTTAGTTATGGTTTCTGACAAAGTTTCTACTAGTGTTCTCTCTTACACTCTTTTTTTTTTCTTTCTTTTTTATTCTTCTTTTTACAATGGTTCTAGCCCCCTATTTATAGAAGCATAGAGGGGTACAAACGGAACTAAATAAACTATATATCTGTTACATCAAACATTAAATATATAAGACTGTCTAGGGCACTATAAACTGGCTTCTACAGGTTGCTTTCTACACGTGGGGCCCGACAGTCACATTTTGCAAAATGGTGGTGCAAGTTGTTCGTTGGCCTTATGCTTGACCTTAGTGGACTTCTAGCTAGGTAAGACCTCGTCCTAGCAAGCTAGAGCTCTCACAATGAGATTGCTACTAGTTCACGACCTCGAGCTCATTTAGCGAGCTTAAGTTCTTCAACAAGTTGGGGCTCTTTGCACAATGACCTCGTGGTCTGCCATGCTCATTGCTTTTGCCAGACTTGACTCCTTCTGGGATTTGGCCAACCCACTTTGTAGTGCCAGATTCTATTGATAACATTAGCCCCTCAACTCTCAATTCGCTTCATAGACTAGAAGTTAGACTTCTGCTGGTAAAAGCTCATTCTGCTGTGGTATCCTGTAACTCTGGTCTTTATCTTGTGCATTCGTCTCCCTTTGTGAGGAGCGATTTTAGCAAACTAGGGCCTTGCAAAACTTAAAAGGCCAGATGGATAGGTTTATGCTGTTGGACCCTTATTCGGCCCATTCCTACTTAAAAACTAGAAGATATTTTTATTCTCAGCCATGGATGATTGTGTAGTTAAAGCCTTTTGGATTAGTCTGCCATTTCATTTTTCCATATAATACACTTATTATGGCTATTGGTATGCTAATCTTGTTTTCTTTTGAGTCATTAAATGAGAGTGGTTAGGAGTTCTTTCTAGATCCTTCGGCAAGATTAGGCTAAGTTTATTTAAAGCACAGAGAGTCCTCTTCTTCCTTCAGAGAGTGACCGAATGGAAGTTTCAGGTGAGGCTCCTGATTTCCTAATATTCTACCTTCTAGGTGAGGTATGTATGATCTACAACATAAGAAGCTTCGAAGACAATACTTCTCTAATAATGTGGAGAGATCTTATATGAATCTTGGATCATGTCCTCACAATTGTAAAGTTTCTCCTTTCTAGCTATTCCAATGGGCCTTTTCGGGACTTCTCGATTTTGGGAACGAAACTAAGAAGGAGCTTACTACTTGAGGAAGGGCTGGAAGAAGAAAGTTAAGGACTTAAGCAAGCTAGTCAGCAAAGGTTCGTCCTTTAATGGTTAGCCCTCTTATTTGTGGGAGCTTTCCCTTTGCGCGACAATCTTTCTTCCAAAAAAACAAGCTATAGCTTTCTCTAGCTTGTATTTTTACTCTTTCTAATGTAAATGTACCTTGCTAAGGCTTTTTAATGAATAAGATTTCCTTCTTTTTTCTTCAAGAATTTGGTTGCTCATCTCGTAACTCTCAGATGATAAATATTAATTCTATACATAAAAGTAACTAAATAGTTAATCAGTAATGCTTCTTAATCAAGAAATAAGCATGGATTAAGTATATTGAATGTGAAGGATGTATGAGTAGGTCGCATGGCACTAAGGCATCTGGTCATGTGAGAGTTATGAAATTTAGATCACATGAGACCTGTGAAATTTAAATCGCATGAAAGCTGTGAAATTTAGATTGCATGAGAGCTGCAAGATTTAAATCACATGAGAGCTGCAAGATTTAAATCACATGAGAGCTACAAAATTCAAGTCATGTGAGAGCTGTGAGATTTAGGTCACATGTATATGGTGGCTAAGAAAGTTGCTCGTATGCAAAAGTCTTCAAGTTGCACACATGCGATAGCTAAGAAAGTGGCTTGCATGTATAGTAAGATCACTGTGTACATACGGTGGCTAAGAAAGTGGCTCATATGCATGGTTGATGATGGTACACATACAGTGGCTAAGAAAGTGGCTTATATGTGTAGTAAGGTCGTTGCGTGCATGTAGTGGCTAAGAAAGTGGCTCACATACATGAGCTTTAAGTTGCCGTCATAGTAGCGAGACATTGGAGAATAGGTTATGCTAATGTGATGCCTAATTGGTTGCACTAACACTATACTAGAAAAAGAGTTGCACTAATGTGACATTCAGTCGTAAATTAAAACTTGATTTTTGAAAAATACATTTTTCCTGGAGGGATGGCAAAGTCAATCTTTAAGAGCTAGATAATAAGTTGACATTTTTCAAAGAATTTACATCAATCCAGCAAACGTAAGACTTACACTACTTTAACATATGGCAAAATCAATATATAGTTCTCACCACAACTGATGGCTCATGCTCAAGGCCCAGCTGGGGCTGGAAGGCTGTTGAGCTGCAAGCCACAATACGTACTCCCTCAAGCGTTATCACTTAATCAGATCCTCGATAACATCTCTAAGAACTCGGTAATCTGAAGTGTTATGCCCCATTTCGTTATGACATACACAGAATTTGTTTGTATTTCTACTTGCATAAGGGGTCCGTAAGGAAGCGGGAACCCTAAAGTCCTCTCTATTCCTTTTTGCTGTATAAATCATATCAGGAGTATTTGATAAGATGCTGTAGTGCTCATGTTAAGCCAATTGCTAAGGTCGCTTGGCCTTAGCCTTCTTTGCGAGCTAAGGGTTAGAGCCATTCTTTGCATCCTCACAACTATTCTTTCTCTTTTTTTAGCTTGGGCTACCCAATTCGAACTTTTTTGCACTGAAAATCTCCTTCCTTCCACCTGATTTGTTTGGTAGCTCGATCATAGAACTCTCCTAGGTCTACTACTAGGGACTTGTATATACTTCTATACAGCTTGCCATCTCTGCGAAGCCCAGCAAATATTGTAGTCAAAATGCCTTCATCGAACAGGCTCTCCACATTATCAATCTCGCACCTAAACTGAGCAATGTAGTCTTCCAAAGACTCATGCTCGTGCTGAAAGATTGTGGTGAGGTGACGGGGAGTGTGAACTGCCTCTTCAGTGCCCTGTAATGGTTAAGGAATTTTTGCTGACATTCCTCTCAACTGTTAATACTATGAATAGGGAGGTTTCTAAACTAAGCTCGAATTGGGCAATTCCAAAAAGGTGATGTTTGTCATTTTTATAGGTACATTTTTCACTTATCAAATTCCCCCAAAGGATGGTGAAGAAGAGCTTCAAGAGGAAGAATAAAAGATAAAGAATGAAGCACACTTGAGTCAAGAGGAATCAAGGAAGAAGACATAAAAAAACTAAGTTGAAAGTGCAGAAGAAAACAAATGAGAAGCCAAAAAATAACATGGAACATGACCTGGCCGTGTCCTAGGACACAGTCATGTTCCGGGTCTGGAGAAGCCTATAAATAGGACGATTTGAAGCCAAAGAAGGGAGCCAATCATTTACTTTAGTTTAGGTCTTTTAGATTTCAAGTTCTCTTGTTCTTTTAGGATTCTCTCATCATTCTTTCTTATTCTA
>JANHAO010025666.1:0-11295 GCA_026873985.1 Saraca asoca
TATCTTCATTATCTTTCTGCATAATTGTTCACTTTTACACTAATTACACGAAAATTACAAGTGATATAAATCAAGATACACATGTATACCAATCTCCAACGAGATAAGGGCAAGATCTAAACTCATTCTGCTTTCTTAGATTAATTCTAACTTGTCTGAATTGGGATTGACAATTAAGATGAGGTCTAGAGGCTTAGTGCATATAGTACTAGGTGTGCTCGAGCTATTAAGATGAGCTCTGGAGGCTTAGTGCATATTGCACCAGGTGTGCCCAAGCTATTAAGATGAGCTCTGGTGGCTTAGTGCATATTGCACCAGGTGTGCTCGAGCTATTAAGATGAGCTCTAGAGGCTTAGTGCATATTCCACCAAGTGTGCCTGAGCTATTAAGATGAGCTCTGGATGCTTAGTGTGTATTGCACTAGGTGTGCTCAAGCTATCGATTGGGTCGCATGAGAGTTGTGAATAATAATTCGCATGTAAGCTACGAATTATAGGTCACGTAAGAGCTGTAAGCGGTAGGTTGCAATAGTGTGTAGCCTCGACTTCATAAGTTGAGTTTTGAGATATGAGAGACATGCCCTTAGTTTGCAACGAGTTTAAGAAGTTATAGAAGTGCCTTGGCTAGTAGTGAGTAAAATGCTCAAATAGATTGCATGAGAGTTGCCTTTTAATTACCATAATCTGAATGTTGAGATAGGCCATGTAAGGAAGCTGTACTTTTGAATGATAGATCGCACTCATAACGTGCTAAAGAGTTTATTGCACATGTGCTCTTCAGCTTGTTATCCATAGCGATATATATTCACTCAAACTAGGAAATTTATTTTCACCAGATCTTCATGACAATGTATATTTGCCAGGCAAGATAATACAGATTTGTCAGGTTAAGCTCAGAGGATGTGCCCCAGCCAGTGCAATCTGGATGTAGTATGGGCCAAGAGCTGGTTTCCAATATAATATCTTTTTAAGTAGGGCTGCTGCTTTAGTTCTACATAAAGATAATAAAAACTAGCAGTTAGCAGGCATCTAATGTAAAGATAGGAGATTATATTCAGCCCGTTCAGATAGGCAAGAAATGATATCTTAGCTTGTTCAAATATGAGTGTTAATGTTGTTGCAGCAGGAAATTGTCATAATTTTGACATGGGCTTCGATTTATTTTGATATTGAGCTCATGAAGATTGGAGGCACGAGCTTGAGGTTGTCTAAGATGCACCTTATCTTGTGATGCTTTTCAATTATCAGGAACTACACTATTGACTTCAGGTCGTAGAGTAGCATATGTTGCCAAGGGTACTCTTGGCTTTATGATTGTACTATAGGCTCTAGCGGCTCTTGAGATGCTATGTCCTGATATGACAATGTACCAAGGGGACGTGCATGTGGATTCTTCCTTTTGTTATCATTATATACACTGCTAGCATTTGTCGCTTTGACCGTGGCCTCTGCATCATCTCTTTCAAGCCAAAAGTCCAGCAACTATCCCAATGCCAAGAGTGGTGTGAACAAAGAAGTGATGATGCTGGCAACTGTAGCAACTCTGAAATGAGCTTTTATTTGTTTTATGCTCGTGAAGACCGAGAGTATGAGCTTAGAGGATGTTGGTAGTCTAATGGCATTGGCTATTTTCTTTCTCCATACTTCTTCCTTAAATATTGTTGTGAATGGAGCTTCTTTCCCTCAAACGGCTTTGGCTTTGTATTATCTTGAAAATGAGCTTTCGAACTTCATAGAAGTAGGCAACTGCAGCCTTGTCCCGAATGGAGCATTGTTTGCCACTGTTGACTCAGCTAGGTTTGCAAACTGGCATTATGGCTTGAAAATATGGGTGACAACAGTCGATTTGAGGAGTGGCCTTAGTGGCATTGCATAAGGCTGGCTCCAGTAGCTAACAGATTGCTGCAAGGCACTGGACGTCAACTCGTTCCATCCGCACTGAGGCTTCGAATGCAATAGGGGATTCCATCATGATTTTCCCTGTAAGTGGGGGGCTTCAGCAAGAGTATTTGATGGCAAACCAAGTTAGTGATGAGCTACTACTCTTCCTCCAACTAGTTCTAGTGAAGAACGAACAAAATTCCCCCTTGCTAGTTAAGCAAGAGTGAGATTATTCTGAATTCTCTTTGGCTTGCGATGTTGTGGTGAATGCGTGTTAGCTTGTTGTGTTTCAGCTCGACACCTCCTTAAGTGTACTTCAATCTGGTCCTATTGCATGGTACCATGCTTGCCTCCAAACTCAGGATGAGGCTATTGTTATGAGCTCATCATTCTAGTCACTGCACACCGTGCAAGCTCATGATTCTTGTTATTGCATGGTTACATGGTAAACTCTATTGCTGGTTCACATCCAACCTTGTCTCATTTCATGGCTATTGTGAGCTCACGATCGAATCGAGCTGCTGTTGGTTGCTGCTGCAAGGATAGAGCAGCTTGTGAGCCCGTCATGGACTGAGCTACTATATCGCCAAGAGTTCAACTTGGAAATAAGTTGTTGCGAGCTGACAAAGACTTGGCCAGTGGAGTATACTCCAGCTCGATGTGCTTTTAGCTTGATGTGGTCCTGAGGTGTGAAGGAGTGGGCAATAGGGGTAAAATTTTTGAGCTTCGACTGGTATAGTTCAAAGTTTTCTTTGTTTTGCACCTCATATATACATTCATCGTGTATATCATCAAAAGGTGATGAAATTGATGTCTTCTCTTGCTTTTCTTGGATGATTTAAACAAACTCCTATGCAAGTGACAAAAACATCTCTTAGAGTTTTCATCAACAAGGAGAGAAAATAATGGCAATGTTCCCGAGAAAGGATCCATAGAACTCTGAGTAATTAGAATGACACCCAATATTCAGAAGGCTCATGTGACCAAGTTAAAGGAGCTTGTATCTACCAGCCTATCTTTTGTCAGGACAGGCTTGTGGATCGCCTAAAAACCCAGTTGGGCTCCAACTAAAGCAACAAAAGCCAGGAAAAATATTGCCAAAGGATTTTGCACATCTATATTAATTCCCAATTCTGCAAGTTCTGAATGAAACAAACAAGGCACATCGCGGAGGAGAACGTCCCCTAAATTTAACAACATGTAAGCATAAAAATATTGCAGGGGAACACTTTGGACCAATTGGGGGAGGTTCAATCCCCCAATATTAAGAATACTGCATGATGCAAAAGAAATTCTTCTTTAAAGGACACCTCAAAGTTTTTTTAGTGTTGTACCAGTAGCTCTTATATCCAACATCTTGTGGTCAAAAGGAGACATTGATCGAGCCTAGGAACCCTTAAGAACTTCCTCCCCTTGGCCTTGTGGGCATGTCCCATTTGTTGTGCGTTCCACATTTTTCCTAAGACATAAAACCAAGAAAGCATATCTCTATGTTTGGCAAGTCAACACTCGAGATTGTTTGTAGCAATTTGAACTTCATGTGGGAAAGTTTCTTCAAGATTCTAAACCTTAGCAATCTATGTATATGAATTCTTTCATATAGCACAGAAGTACCAGGTTTTGATCTAGGAGAGTTCATTGCTTCAGTGTTTTGGGACCGGAACAAGATTTCAGACATAGTTGTCTCAGATGCATCTTAGCTCGGTGCAGTCCTGGATATATTTTAGTTCACGAGAATGGCTGGAGGTTCGGCCATTACGTGAGCTCGTCGCTGGACCCAGTTGATTTATGGTCACTGCAAGCTCTAACACCAGATCGAGTTACAGCATGGTTGCTGCATGGGTTTGCCATTGAATCGAAACATTGCATGGCTGACTTGAACCCATTATCAGAGCTTGCCTCACTGCATGGTCATCATATGAGAACCTATCATCGGATCCAATTGTTGCATGCCTGTTATGAGCTTGATGCCAAACCTAAGTATTGTAGCAATGCCAGATGTAGAGAATGGATTTTTTGTAGGTGCATCTCTACTCACTTTGAACAAAATTCTTTGCCACCTGTATGGTGGCTTGCCAAAGTTGTTTGTAGACAATCCAAAGGCAAGCTGTTGGCATTTTATTGGTGGTGTAACACGACTAGTGACAAGTTCATGCGCGTATATCACATATTAGTGTTATCATCCCTGGTGACGTAGTCTTGCTAAAGTTAGGTGTATTAATCCTGTCTAATCCTGGATTGCCAGTTCCAGCTATAACTATTTCACCGCAACACGAATGATCACTACAAAGTGGCCTCCGGGTGTTTCATGGGTCATGCTACCCTACGATCCGACTGCTCCATTAATGGTGGCATAGCGTCCTATCTTGCATTACTCAGACTGTACCCTTCATGGGGAAATAGTTCTTCTTTCTTCACTTCCTTTAAAATTTTTGCGGCCCACACATTTACAATTTTTAGGGTAGAAAATAGTGGCCTGGTGGCATTTGTGATTCCTAACAATGACAACCTTTATTGTGTTTTCCTACTACTTGGATTTTAGTTACAGCTTCCTTGGAACCTCTTAATCCACGTAGGCCGCCAATCACTTTTGGTTCGGAGGCATTGAGATGAGGCTCCAATATTACTCCAATTGCCTCAACACAGTTTGAGGCACTGAGAATTTTTTTATAGTTACACCACGCCTACCGCATGGCCACTAAATCGAAAGTTCGCCACCAAATCTAGGCCACTGCATGGTCTGAGATCAATACTTGGCAGATTGTGCCATAGAACGGGGTCTCACTGTAAAGCAATATAAGCTTGTTATTCAGTCCGATCTCACTATGAGTGAGCTTGAACTGGGTCTTACTGTATGCTATCATGAGCTTGTCTTTGAACTCGATCCTTGCATGGTTACTGTACAAGCTCTTCGAACCTTGTCGCATGGCTAAGCAAGCTTGTCATCAGACCTTGTCCTGCTGCATGGCTTCTTTGCTCACACGTCCAGAGGTAGATTGGTGCTAAAAAGAAGCTCCCACAGGCCTGAGACCTTGATAGGCTATTCCAATAACAACTCCTCTCTTCAGCTCATAGTTGTACCTCAGCTCATAGGGGTGACTTAAAGGTTTGTTCAGTGAAATATGTTTTAGCTTGCTAGGATGATTGAAACCAGTGGAGTCTGAAGCACTGGTAGAATAGGAGGTACTGTGGGTTACTGGCTAATACTGAATTCGGCCCCATCGTACAGCCATACGAGCTAGTCATTCCAGTGGCCTCATGATTATGAGCTCGTGACCAAGTCCATCTCACTATATGGATGCGCGAACTCGGGCTCAAGACCTCGTTCATGTTCAGAACCAAGCTTCAAATGAATATGGCTGTTGTGTGCTGATGACCTGCATTAGTTTGGGTACTGAGCCTGCTATCAAGCTCAGCCTCACTATACCCACTAAGCTTGACCTTGATGTGTGTCTGTTGAGCTCGTTACCGGACTCAACTGCATCGCATGATGATGGTGCGAGCACGACACCGAACTCAGATGCTAGATAATCACTGCATTCAAGCTCATCGATCATAGCATGAATCTAGCTACTGCACAGCCACTGCAAAACCACTCATGAGTTCACGGAACTTTTGGATCTAAATGACGCTGCCTTATATGTACTTCGGTTACCAAGGCGATTTGAGGATGGTTTGGCTGATGGAATTCTCTACTGTTTGCTGGCATAATTGAAGAAAGTCTGAATAGTGGAGATTGTGATTCAGCAATGGTCAGGAAGCCCAGAGTCACCATCGGTTAACCACAACCACACGGGCCCTTAGCTAAGGATGGTGCAACAGCACATAGTTCAAGAACACCATAATAAGCCTCTTCTGCAAGCGTGGATGGCTGGGTTGTGGTCCATGTGTTGGCCCTTTATGAAGATAAAGTACATTCCAGGTAGTGGTTGCTTCTAATATAATGGATGAGTCATGATAGTTGGGCAAGTGGATGGGGGCCATAGCTTGGCAGCTTCTTTTCGCAGCAACACTAGCTGAAAGGATCAGTATTGCAGTCCCACCCATTTGTAAGACAACGCCTCAGCGTCTCTAGTTGTTACACACAAAAACATTTTTTACTGGAAGAGCAGAAAATTTAATCCTGCCGACCACGGTATCGTAGGAACAGTAGCTCGGGTACAATGATATTCAAGGAGATCAGAATATTTAGTTTTGCTTTTATGATTCGAGCTACCCATCTGATGGCAAGACTTTAAGAAAACTTGATGATCTTAAGCATAGTAGTGAGTTTTATTGTGCTTCTACTACAAGTGCTAGTCTCCAGCATTGTTGTCATGGCCAAAAGAGTTGTTGTCAGCTACAAACTGAACCAGAAAGAACGTTAGCTTATTGGCTTCGTTTGAACTAGCCATCATAGCAAAAATTAACTAAGATTCAGATGGGGTCCCACCAGGCGTGGCAAAATGTTAACGGTGAAATTTGGTTCATATAGAGAGCCTAAATCTCAATCAACAAGGAATGATTATGTGAACCTCAAACTGTAACCTAGTTATATGAGTGTGAGATAGATGCAGATAACAAGGAGAGAAGAAGAAGAACATGGAGCAAACAGTAGAGGTTTTTTAATATGGTTCGGCTAAAATCCTTTTTCTTGATTCCTACGTCCATGGTGGTGTTTTATTTTCTGAGGAAAGTATTTTACAGAGCTTACTCTCTGATTTAGCAGAGCTTTCGCTAGTATTTTTTTTACTCTCTTTTTACAATGGTTCAAGCCCCCCATTTATAAAAGCATGGAGGGGTACAAATCTAATTTGACAAACTACAAATATGTTACATCAAGTAATAAATATATTGACTATTTGGCCTCCTACAAATCGGCTTTTGCAGGCTATAGGCTTGTCCTTTGCAGATTATTTTCTGTGGATAGGCCCCACAAGTTGATATTGGCTATAGAAGAGTTGGGGCTTTCCTCCGAAACTGAGAGCTAGAGCTGGGGGCTAGCTGTTATGGTGAGCTGGGAGCTAGTTGCTGTGATGAGCTGGGAGCTAGCTGCTATGACGAGTTGGGAGCTAGCTGTTGTGATGAGTTGGGAGCTAGCTACTGTGATCAGCTGAATGATCTAGGCCTTCCAGTTGGACCTGTTTGCTAGCCTTTTGCTATCCCATTTCTCATAGTACTAGAAAATACATATAACAAGTTCTTTGCAATATAATTTCATGGTTTGTTCTTTTTTCTTTGCTTGATTGGAATTATTAAATAATATAGGAAATATTTGGTAACATGGTAAGAGAAAAAAATATGGAGAAAATCCTTTAAAATGTGAGTACTAATATATCCATTGTACTATAATGGCTTGCTATGTTTATTAATGTTGTATGTTGGTAAGTTTGATATGAATAGTATTCTAAGTGATTTACTTACTGAATTTTATTGAAACTCACTATGTTTTGTTAGAGAAAAAAATGTTTTAGTTTCAAGATCATTGGATATCATGAAGACCATTGACAGAGACTGAGGATATAGAATTGGGTTAATCAATTGGTAGTTGTGATGTTTGCATATGCATGTGTGGAATCAGTTTTAGATTTGTTTTAATTATTTTGTATCTAGTGAATATGTGAGAATCTCTGAGTTGTTTTCACAGGCTATTGGAAGGGCATATGACCCTAGAAATATCCAAAAAACAAAGGAAATTCTATCAAAATTTTTTTTGTAAAATGTCTTTGAAAAGTTTGTATAAAGTGTTTGAAATTTGCAGAAAATTTGTTTCGTCTTTCTTAAATTTTAAAATATAGGCTTTTATTTTTATTGTTTTAATTGTGTTGAGTAATTTTATAGTATTGAAAAGGTTTGTAGGAAGTTATCACTAAATGACTGTCTACACTGGTCACGTTCCTAAAATTTGGGGTGTGACACCAAAGTTTTCCAATACTAGAATGACCTAAGCAATAATGTAGTAATTCAGGAGATTTAGTAGCAGCACAAATCAGTGGACATGCTGGTTAAATGTAATAAAGCCCTCATGACTTATTCCTTGTGCCAATCATTAGTCTTGTGCTCCAATCCTACATAGTAAAAGAATTAGCAACAAAGGTTAAGAACAATTTAGAGAACATGTGAGTTGACTAATAGAAATTAGATTGAAAAGCCAACTTGGTATATAAAAAATAGATTGCAGTAATAAAGAAGGGAGAAGGTTTGCATGACCAATACCTTGGGCAATAGTTTTAAATCCATTAGCTAAGGTAATAGTAGGAAGAAATTTATTAGTATAATCAAATTGAGTAAATAAAGGTTAGTTACCAATTATCTTATCAAAATCTCCCGAATCAAGAATTCAGGGGCCAAAAGATGCCAAATGAGATAAACAAGTTATAGGATTACTAGTATCGGCTATAGGTGTATCTGTTTAGTGGCCTTGAATAGGAGAAATTCTTGATAATCTAGATCAGAAAGAAATGATAGTTAAGTGGCATTAATTATTTATGAACTATCTTTACTATTAGCAAAATTTATGGAATGTGGTGGTCGTCCATGTAAAACATAACAATGATCTCCTATATGCCCAAGCTTTTGACAATGTGTATAATAAAAGCAAGAACTACCACATCCTTCTCGATTACTACCACATCCTTTACCATTAGAGGGGTTGACTTTTAGTAAAGGTATTCGAACAATTATTCTAGAAAATAAGGGGCCAAAAAGCATAGTACCTAATTTAGCTTCAAGAAGAAGAGAATACAAAACCAAAGAAAATAGAGTTTGATTTGTCTAAGACTAAAGGTGGAGTTCTACAGCTACAATGGCCAAACCAGCTTGACAAGTGAACTTAACTAGAGAAGACGAATTAGATATGGTGGCATGTTAACCTCACACATTGGTGAAATTACTAAAACTGACGTCGTGGAGGATGGATCTAGACAAAAAAATATAGGTGAGTATAGAATTAGGCTTATTTGACTAGAATCAGGGATGAGAAACTAAATCTATTCACCAAAAAAAGAATCTTAATCTATCACTGGATGGGAAAGAGAGACAGTCCCCTAGATGGTCATTAATCACCAAAGCAACGAGAGAAAAGAAAAAGCCTAGAATAAGACATTAGCATTATAAAGAATAGAGTATTGCATAGCAGGGCTTAGCTACTCTTGATACCATGTTAATTGGCTGAATAAACTTGAGCAAATTGCTAAGCATTGTTTTATATTTATACAAGGAATTTACCGTTAAATAGAATCAATCAAAGTATTACTACAATCAATCAAAATCAATCAGCACTAAACTAGCCTAGAAATCAATCTGGGATCATAAAAAAACAACCTGAGTTATTTCCTAATATAAACAAAATAATTTCCTAGTTTTACACATACCAATCTTCTACTCTTATCTAGAAAAGTGAAGCCTATACACAAGGAGAAACAAAGAATTGGGACATTGGTGGGGATTCATGGTGCATGATTGATGAAGCAGTTGGATTACTTGAAGTAGCAGATTTGTATCTTGATGAACCAAACATGGAAACAATGTTGTTTGTAGATGATGGTCAAGGAGGAGATGAAATTATAATGTTACTGTTAATAAACAATAGAAAGTAGTAGTATGCCATGACATTTAGGGTATATAGATAATCATTTTGTTGATAGTGGGCATACTTGACATTGTGGCTATTGAATTTTTTGTTTCTATTTTTCTAAACACAAATAGATAATAGTAAGGGCAACAACTACAAATATTAATATGTTTTTGTTGGTAATGTTAATATAGGTGCTACTTAAAGTTATATCTAGGGATGCAAACAAGTCAAGCTACTTGTGGGCAACTTGACATCAGCTCACAAAAAGCTTGATTCAAATTCAATTTTAAACGAGTTAGCTCACTTTTTTTAGTACTTGTGGTTATATTCATCTTTTTTTTCCTTAACATTTTTCAGAGACTTAGCACCTAGAGGATTTTAATTAAGCATGACCTTCTCCTACTTGTTAGAGGTAGGAAATATGATCCAGTATGCAGATGGATTTCAATCGAAAGCTAACAGTCAAGTAGGTCGACCCTATCACTTCATGCATTGAGTTTTTTAAAAACATTTCATTTAAAGTTTTATTTCTATTTTTGCTTTGCATATGATTTACTAGACCTATCAAAACTGGCTAACCACTAACTCTACAGGGTTAGTCTAATGGGCAATAACTGTATGTCAGGCTAGTCTTAGGTTAGGTTATTTTTTTATTAGGCCAGGTCCATATCAAGTTGTTACAGTACTAGTCCTAGCCTAGTTGTAGGTTGACATTTTTTAGATGATCCACAATGAATTAAACAACTCATTACATTTTAAATATCAATTTCACAATGTTAATTAATTGAAATCAATTATTATTATTATTATTATTATATTTTATTGTTATTATCATCTATAAAGTTGAATCCTTATTTGTATTTTTTATTAAATATATCTTACACAAATGATTCCTCTTTTCTATTATTATTAGTTGATTTATCTATTAATATATTATTAGTTTATATTATTTATTTACAACAATTAATTTATATAGTGTTGATGGTGGATTTCGATTCGGTCCAAATCTAGCCAACCAGAAGAGTTCTGAGGGCTCAAATTGCAATCCGATTGAGCAAATGAGGAATAGAGAGATGGAGAGGAAGAACAGCAATAGCATAGAAGAATTTTTAACGTGGTTTGGCTAAAATTGGGCAGCACCGATCCCTATTTCCATGGTAGCTTTTATTAATCTAGAGAAATTTCTACAAAGTTTTGGTATATGCTTTCAACTTGCTCTACAGTGATCTCCCTCCTCTTATTTATAGAAGTTGGGAGATTACAAATATAATTTTATAAGTTGTATTTTTGTTATATCAAAATAAATGTACAAGACAACCTAAACTACTACAAAATGACTTCTGTAGGCTGCTAGCTAACTTCTATTGATTGCTTTCTATGGGTGGGCCCTACGTGTTGCTTCTTGTAGACTGGCCCCACGAATCTTAGTCTGAGAGGGTCCCTACTTCAGGTTTACTCTTGACGAGCCCTTTACTAGGCGAGACGTCATGTTCGTGAGCTGTGACTCTTAGTTTGGAGTCGATGCTGGCCTTCGATCAGTGAGGTTGAACTCGCAAGCTCGCCTTTGGTGATGCGAGCTTGCATACAGCAAGTTGCTAGCTATGCCAGCCAGGACTAGTCCTTGATGTTATAAAATATCCGTAAGTGCACGGCATAATTGTAGCTAGTACTAACAAATATGGATCGATCCCACAGAGAAGTTAATATTAATTACTAAAATCTTTGCAACTCAACTATCCAAATTTTATTGAGAAAAGAACAAGTAATAAGAAATCGAAAAGAAATAAAGAAGAATAGAAAAGGAAATTTAAAGAAAGAAAATAAAGGAGTAATTAAAAGAAGATATCAAATGTAGAAAGG
>JANHAO010025667.1:0-11300 GCA_026873985.1 Saraca asoca
TTACAGGCCAATCTCGCCTGCTGATGCACTTGTACTAGTTAGAACGAATGCCACTTTCCTTCAATGAATTGAAATAACGTGGAGATGACATCCTTGCATTGTTCAAAATGGCTTCCATAGATTCATGAACATGTACAAGCTTTCTTCAGTTTCATTTTTTCTTTTGGACATATTTGCCCTTGATTTTAACTGGTCAAAATTTGTTAACCCCAAGTTGACATACAAGGGGGTATTTTGATATTTCAAGAAACATCAAGAGAAAAATTGACAATCTTTGAAACCTGAGGGGGTAAAATGATAATATCCCAAAATTATATCATAATCAATCTACTAAAATTATGTTACTACTATTATTAAATTTTACTATTTATTTATCTTCTCTTTTCTTGACTTTTTGAAAATTTAAAGGTAGAACATTAAATTTCTAAGATTGTTTATCATAATTTTTCTAATTTAAATTTTAAGTTAAGATTTTTTTTTTCTGTTAAATTATAATTTCTTATAAATAGAAAAAAAACTTAAGTACTTTATAATTTATATGAACCAACAAATTACCAACACATTTTACAGCTAAATCATGTATCACATGAATAGCAATTTGATAATATCTTATATGAGAACTAAATACACTGGACATTTTGTAGAATGGGATTATATTATAATCACATTAACAATAAAGAATATATACATGACTCCACAAATGAGAAAAATGCCATTAGGATTTCTTCGAACATCAATAGAAGTCAGATAAAATGATTCGATAAAGCAAACTCAGCTTTTCCATCCTATTTGGAAGGAAAATTTCTCATGTACAATTTCTTTTTATTTTATTTATATTTAACAACATCAATGCGACAAGTGCCTGCAAGCATATTTATACGAGCTTCACATAGATGACAAATTGACTATCTAAAAATATCACATTTTATTGTTAGAAGAGGGATTTTGATCCTCTCCTATCAGGTTCAAGAGAGATAGATGCAGTTCTGAAGTCAGTAGAAAACATTTTCAAATCCATGCTCCAAGTTAACATAAAAGTTCAGATCTAGAGTTGATGGTAAATTTCGTTAACCACTCGAGTTGGACATTTTATAACATATGTTGCAGAACCAGATTGCATAACAGACCTGATACGGTTACAAGACATTAGAAGATATTGTTATGAGAAAAACAGGTGCTCAACGACAGGTGCTGTCTCCATCATGCTCCATCTCTTCTGCATCCTCAAATCGTTGATCGTTGATTTGAAGCTGCAATAATAAATCAAACACGTCAGAAGCTTCATCACAAAAATGCCAATACGAACTGGCAAGCATCAAATGTTTGACTGCAATTGATAATCAAATAACCTAAAGTTACTGATTTTAAACCAACCCAAATCCTCCCACTCTGTTGGTCACCTCACGACAGAAAAAGAAATAGGACAATTCAGGATGAGGAAATACAAAACAATTAAACATCCATGAATTTAATTACAAGAATAAATAAATCAAAATGATGAAATTTAATTATATATGGAAAACAAGGTTATCCAATAATCGTATCGCGAATCAAATGATCAATTTTTTGAACAAGTGAAACAAAGAGTAAATTAGTAAGATTCGTAAAATAATATAAAAATAATATGTTTTATATTACGTATAATAAAATGCAAGCATAGATGATAAAATATCATAAGTTTAAGCCAAGAAACATAATGCTTCTTTAATATCAAAAGCTTAAAATTACAAATATGGAGTTTCAAAAGAGTTGAGTCATATAGATTTAAAACAAACTTAATATATCATAAACAATAACAAAATAGTGAAGCACTCAAGTATTCCAACTTCTTCATCTCCCCCTTGTCAATTTCATTGTTATCATCATCAATGTCCTCATCATCAATACCAACCATGGTTTATGATACAATAAGTTGACAATAATGAGTCTAAAATTGAGTCATAATATTTTTAAAAAATGGTCTGAAGTTTTTTTATACAAAAAACTGATTACCCATTGTTTTGAGTTTGGGTGGCGTAGAACCTGACCTACTTTCTTTCGCGACCCATTTGGTTGGGGCTTCTACAAAATCATACGATCTGGACAGGGAATCGCTGGAAATCGACTGATACAATTCAACTCCAATACACATGATTCATACTAAAATTCAGGATTAAGGTTGTCAAATCGTGAATCGTATTGAGAATCGATTTGTCAATTTTTTGACTCGTGAATCGATAAAATTCACAAAATAATATGAAAATAGTATTTTTTTTATATTACGTATAATAAAATGTAAGCATATAAGACAAAAAAAAATCATAAATTTAAACTAAGAAACATAAGACTTTTCTCATATCATAAACTCAAAAAATTATAACTATGGAGTTTTAAAAGAATCAAGTCATATAGATTCAAAACAAACTTAATATATTATAAAAATAGGGTTTCAAGATGGTAAGGGGACTTCAAGATAAAAAATTAAGGTTTTAGAAGATGAATGAGTATAAAAGTAAGTAAAATATAAGATAACACTATTATAAGGTTTAAAAAAAAAAATTGAAAAAAAATGCCTTTCACGGGATATATTTTTAAATGGGTTGCACAGAAACCAACCCAATTTCTATTGCGATCCTGATCTGCAATAAATACAAGGGAGCAGAAGCAAATCACTGATTAGCAACAAGGAATCACCTGAATCGCACGATTTTTCTGATTCCGACAGCGACTTGTGCGATTCAGACACAATTCAAAAGGGAAAACGATTCTGTCGAAGATTCAAATCGTTTTGATTCTGCATCAAATCGAATTGTATGATTGGAATCGAGAATAGTAAGATTCTAAGTTCCATGTTCAAGATAAGAAACATTTTGTGCAAGATTCGAATCAATTTGGTGATGGATCAAATCAAATCATTTAATTTGAATCATGAATTGCACGATTCCAACTGCCATGATGGAAAATAATGTGATAAAGGGTGCATTTGGTAGCTGTGATCTAATCCCATAACCTAAGATTCTTTGTAATCTAGGGTTACGATATGAGCAAAAATTAATATATAATTACAATAATTGGTCAAATCTAATACCTACCAAACAATGTAGGAATTAAGGATGATGGGGAATCTATATTATAAGATTATAGTGCAACAAAAAAAATGTAAATGCACTAAATGGCATTTGACATTTATGTGCATCTTATAGGAATTTATTGAATTTATAGCCAATATAATATTATTAACAAAGAACTCAATTTTGCTAGCAAACAGAGACTTGCAATGGAACCCTAGACAACACCTATCACTCTCCAAGAAAAAAAAAACACTATTACGTGAAATCGAGAAGAAACTCAAATTTAATAAGTGAGAACTTTAAACCAGATGTCTGGCTCATACAAGCATAGTAAGGAAGGAACAAACCAAACTATCTAAAGATAATGGACATGTGATAGCAATTAATAAAATACAGTACAAAAGGAAAAAAAACCTCGTCTTCAGATGCAGCAGAAAAAAATTCGATTTCACTAACCCAAAGGAATTCAGTTGGATCAACAAACCAAGAATAGAAAAATCAAAGGAAAAATACTACCCAAATGAAAAACAACTGTTAAGGAAGTAACTCAGAAATAATCAACTGGAAAGGTACAGGGAACACTTAAGACTAAGAGGCTCAAGGTAATAGTCGAAGAAACTTTCCAGATTAAAGCAAACCCCCAATTTATAATGTAAAAAAGGGGAAAAGATCCAATTGCAAAATTTTAAAATTCAAAGAGATTTGGTGGAATCAACAGATCAAGAAATAAATGATAGAAATAGAGTAATAAAAAAATAAAAAATATTGGATGAGCTTGGAGATAATAATCAGCAACTGAGGCTTAATAGCCGGGAGTTGTTCTGCAAGGCAGAAGAAAACCAATAAAGAGAGCAATTCCAAGGCAGAAAACCCTACCTCAAGCACAGTTCGAGTTAAGTCATGATGTCCATTTGATTGACCAATTGAGTTGCTTGGATTTTGTGAAATATAATCTACTTCCTCTGGAAAACAGTAATGTAACAAATAAATAATAACTAAAGCAAAACATACTAATATCCCTTTGAAAGTTTTAGTCAGATTAATCCTCCTCATATACCTTCTGCTTCATCTGCCGTCTGATCAGCACTGAAAACCCAATCATGCTCTTCAACTTCCTCTTAAAGGCATAAAAAAAAATAAAAACAGTAGACAAGTCAAAACTCAGCAAGAAGGAAAGGAGAAATCGAGAAAATAACAACTTTGAACAATCCACTTCCCTATGGCAAAATATTACTCACCATCATTTGGTTCCGGATTAAGCTCTGCGCATTCACAGAATATTTGAAACAGAGTATCCACTGTCACATAATGAATTGATATTAGTAACTTATGGCCTAATAAAATAGTGCAGGCTGCTAACAGAATGTAAAGTGACACACATTGAAATCATGTATTTCTCCAAAATCAGAATGACTAAGGTTAGAAGGAAAGAGATACATTGGCTAGGATCGGATGGGACAAGCCTCATCTCTCTGATCTTGGATAAATCTAGTGTGTCATTGCATTCTGAATCTGATTCATTCAACTCATCCTCGTTTTCAGCAGTCTCAATCTTCAAGAAGAAAACTAATTAGTAGGGATATTATAAAAACAGGAAAGTTGCAAACAATAAATATGCATTGTGGACAAACAAATAACCAGGGAGTAAAAACACGAACTAGCAAGCCCAGACACAGAAAAATCAAAGATACCAACATTGCAAAAACCTATAAGAATTCACTGAATGTTGCTATTAAATCTAGTATTCCAATTTATTGATGAGCTGAATCCAAAATTTAAGAGTAAATTACTCTGACCTCCCCTGAACTTTTTTCAAAATTACATAAACTCCCTTCTAGTTTATAAACCTATACTGACCTCCCTTATAACTAAAATGAGCACTACACAAGTCCAAATATAACTGACAGTGGTCAACACTACTAAGTCAGCAGTCTAAGCCCCAATTTGACTAAATAATCCCTAAAGTACCCTTGGTGCAAATAGTGAAAATGAGATCAGAGGAACATAATCTCCATTGTTGGTCAAGGAAGCTGCACAACAGATAAACCAAGGCAATGGTACAGTTTTTCTTCCTATAAGCAAAACACACAAGCCCACAAGAGAAACGAATTTTAAAATTCCACTAAAGTTCTAACAGCTCCAATATAAACTTCTCTGAAGTGTTAAACTCATTTTTGTCTAAAACAAAGAAGCAAACTATTGATAGTGAATTTCGGTTCTGCCAAATCCAACCAACCTGAAGGGTTCTTACGGACCCAAACTGCAATCCGATTGTGCGAATGTTGACAAATACAACAAGCAACAGAAAACGGACAAGAACAGGAGGAACACGGCAGGGTTTTGACGAGGTTTGACCAAAGCCGGACAGTACCAGCCCCTACGTTCATAGTAGCGTTTTATTGCTTATGGAGAAATTTTAACAGAGTTTTAGTATAGTATTTCAGCGTCAACTCTACCTACAGAGGGCTCCTTCCCCTTATTTATAGAAGGGAGGGAGTTACAAGTGTAATTATATAGTTTGTATTTTTGTTACATCAAATAATAAATGTAAATGACAAATGCAACTCCTGCAAATTGGCTTTTGCAGACTGCTAGTTGACTTCTGGAGTTTGCTTTCTGCAGGAGGGGTCGTGGTGCTGCTTCTTGCAAACTGGTCCCATGCACTAAATCCAAGAGGGTCGATGCTTCGAGGCTTTTCTCAACGAGCTATTTGCTGAGCAAGATGCATTGTTCGCGAGATGGGACTCTCGGTTGCTACTGGCCTTCGGTCAACGAGAGCGATCTTCATGAGCACGCCTTTGGCAACACAAGCTCACGTACAGCGAGCTGTCGGCTATGCGAGCCGGGACTCTACCTCGTTCTGTTGCTTGCACAGATAACAGCCCAACGAACTCAGCCACTCCGACATGCGTCCTTGGAGTTCTCAGCATTAAGGGTGAGGCTAAGGAGAAGCTTGTTGCTGAGAAGGATGACTGGAAGAAGAAAGTTGGGGATCCAGCATGCTCCTCGATCCCCCAGGAATTAGTCTCCCAGCAACCGGCCTTCATTTTATTCTCTTCAGCCTTCGGCTTGATCTAAGTCGTACTTCAAATCTTGTAAATTTACCTCGTTGAGGCTTTTTAATGAAAGAACCGTTCTTTATGATTCTTGCATATTGTGCTAAATATTCTGCATATCACAGACGAAAACATATATTCCTGCAAATCACAGTAAAACAAAATGTTTAGATAACCAATCAACTAGATTTGTTAACAAATCTTGAGAACCAAAATGCTTCAGTGATGAATAATGTAAAAGTAGATCGCATTAGAGCTGCAAGCATTAGGTTGCATGAGATCTGTGAGCATTAGGTCGCATGAGTTGAGTTTATCTTGAACGTCTCCACGCCTCAATTGGACCAAAGGTCGCAGTTGACCAATGAGTTTCCAGAATGAGCTCCGGGGGCCTTGGCTACAAAGCTGGCAATTGTACCAAAATGAGTCCAGTGACCTCAACTCGAGCTAGCAATTAAGGTTGCATGAAAGTCGCCCCTTTGTAATGTACAAGTGCGCAGGTTGCATGAAAGTTGCGCCCTGAGAAACTTCGTTGTATGATGGGTGACTGATCTCATCAGACTTGAGGACAACTTGCTTCTTACCGCAACACTTTGCAAAGAGTTCATTCAAAAACCAACAAAGGAATTCAAAATGCATTCATTAATTTTTGACGCCCATTACAACATTAATATATGATTCTCATTGTAGAGGCCTCTTCTCGCCCAAGGTCCCACTGGGAAGGCTCAAGTCACTGTCTTGAAGGTTGCACCACATAGCTTAGCAAGCGACCTCTCTTGATGAGGTCCTCAATAGCGTCCCTAAGCTCCCGACAATTTGAAGTGCCGTGCCTGACCTCATTATGATAGGCACAGAACTCTTGCTTGTTTCTCTGCCTATACTGAACCTTAATAGGGTTGGGCTTCCCAAAGTCTTCTCTTTCCCTTTCCATTATGACTATCCTATCTTGGATGTCAAACAGGATGTTGTACCGCTCGTGGCGACCTGGAGATAAAAGGCACTCGTCCCTAGCTTTTGTGGACCTCTTCGCAGTACGCTCACTAAAGTGGTCACCTTAATCCACATTGCCTCTCTTCTTATTATGGGCAGAGACATCAGGCTTTCCCAAGCCGAAGGTTTCTTCCCATTTGATCTGCTTGGCAGCTCTTTTGTAAAACTCAGTTAAATCCTGTACCGGGGACTTGTATAGACTTTTGTACAACTTTCCGTCATTGCAGAGTCCCGCGGAGATTGTCGCCAAAATGTTTTCTTTAGATAGATTCTCCACCGTGTTAGCTTCAAGTCTGAACCTGGCAATATAATCTTTTAGCGACTCATGCTTACACTGGAAGATCATCGCAAGGTGACAGGGGGCAAGAGTTGCCTCTTCAATGCTCGGTACTAGCTGATGAACTTCTGTTGACACTCTTCCCAGCTACGTATCAAGCGATAAGGAAGGCTTCTGAACTAGGTCCGAGGTACACCTAGTGTAGCTGGGAAAACTCAGCATTTAACTAGAGGATCGACTGTTTGCAGATCCATCTGAACGTTAAACGTGTCCAGATGGTCATAAGGATCAGTGTCCCCATTGTACAGAGGAATCGCAGGGACATTTGAGCCTGATGGGGAGGGACTGAGCCTCAATCTCTATGGAGAACGGTGACCTGTCCTCATGGTGAGCTTGGTCATTCGGGGCTTGGAGCCGTTCTTCCAACTGGTTCATTTTTTGATACAAATCTTCCAACAACGGATTCCACGCCCCAGATCTCTGGCCGGAAGATTGCTAATCCCTTTGATTCTCCTGGTCATGAGAACAATGACCTGGAGTTTGTTGTTGTGAGCAACGATCTGGTGACTAATTGGCTCTGCTCGAACATCTAGCTTGCTGCTGCTGCGAAACATTCTTAAGCATAGCGGCTTCGTTCTGCCTTTGCAAACCCTGAGCTCGCGCTTGTGGTAGTGCGGTAACTGCTTTAGTCAGTTCTCCCAGCATATTCTCCAGCCTATCTTGGCGTTGAAGCCAGATTTGCACTCCATCCAGGCCATTGGCAGCGGTGGCAGGTTGAAAAGAGCTGGCTGGGGGCAAGCTAACTATGAAACCAATGACAGGAACGGTGGAGGAGTCTATTATAGACACATGACCTTCCGGGGGTCAGCCAATGCATTCAAAGCTCTAGTGGCTCTTTCTCTTGCCATTGTAGCTACACAACAGATTAACCAGAGAGTAGATGAGTCCCACCGAGCGTGCCAAAATGTTGACGGTAGATTTCGGTTCTGCCAAATCCAACCAACCTGAAAGATTCTTACGGACCCAAACCGCAATCCAATTGTGCGAATGTTAACAAATATAGCAAGCAATAGAAAACAAATGCAAAACAGGATGAACACGGCAGGGTTTTAACGTACTTCGGCTAAAGCCGGACGATACCAACCCCTACGTCCACGATAACATTTTATTGCTTATGGAGAAATTTTAGCAAAATTTTAGTACAGTATTTCAGCTTCAGCTTCAGCTCTACCTACAGAAGGCTCCTTCCCCTTATTTATAAAAGGAAGAAGGTTACAAGTGTAATTACATATTTTGTATTTCCGTTACATGAAATAATAAATGTAAATGACAAGTGCAACTCCTGCAAATTGGCTTCTGCCGACTGCTGGTTGACTTTTGGAGTTTGCTTTCTGCAGATGGGACCATGGTGTTGCTTCTTGCAGACTAGTCCCACGCACTAAGTCCGAGAGGGTCGATGCTTCGACGCTTTCCTCAACGAGCTCTTTGTTAAGCGAGGTGCAATGTATGCGAGATAGGACTCTCGGTTGTTGCTGGCCTTCGGTCAGTGAGGGCGATCTTCGCGAGCTCGCCTTTGGTAACACGAGCTCACGTACAGCAAGCTGTCGGCTATGCGAGTCAGGACTCTGCCTCTCGCACAGTTAGCGGCCTAACGAACTCAGCTCTTTTCTTTCTTGGATTTAATTTGTTGTTGGGCCTTTACCAACTCATCTCACAAATCCGGAAAACGCATATATAACACAAACAAATTTGGAAAATTGTTTGAAGAGATGATTACTTCAAACACAAAGGCTCTTTCTTTTTCTCCACCGCATCAGTTGGTGGAGTTGTTTTGTAACAATCTCAACTCTCAAGACTCTCAACACCTCAATAATATCAAAAGTGAATCACCGACTCTTTCAAAATATCATTTAAATAAGTCTACTTTGACATATATCCAAAAGAACAAGTATATATATCAATATGTTTTATTGTTATTTTTTTTTTAACAATTTTCATTTTTTTATAACTTTGTCACAACAAAAGTAGTAATTTTGAAAATAAACTTTTAAGTTTTAGAAAATTTTCGTACTGCAATTGTTATCGATAGAATTAAAATTTTTTGCATACTTGTCATATAAGAAGTTCATACAAAATTATAATTTTTTGTGAAATAATTGCAAAATCTGTACAAATGATTCATAGAAGTTGTAAGTTTATAAAAGAAAAATAGTTAGTGAAGAATTAGTATTCACACATCAAACGAAAAGAAAAAAGTTAAAACTATACTTGTGTGAGCAATTGTTGTGGCTTGGGGGGACAACCACCCCCTCAAGCCACAACGTGGCTCCATCCCTGCCTGAAGGGTACATGACTTTTAAATCTCTATTAATCGAAGATCATAAGAAAAAAGAATCAAAGAATAAAAATGGGATATTCTTCACACATTCTGTTAAATGGGACAACATGCAGGTTTTTCCAATACAGAGGAGGGCCATGTAATTTAGATAAAGTACAAGGGATGACAGAGTAATTTACATCCAAAATTTAATGAATCAGGCTTTGGTTTTGTAAGTTTGTCAAACTTAACTCCTAAATTCTTACTGAACAAAATGAAATTTCATTTTACACAAAAATGATGATAAGATTTGAAGCGAAATTTGTAGAATATGGTACAAATTCAAAAACAGCCAAGGGAGTTTAAAAATTAAGTAAACAGAAGTCATTCAATCAGATCGGAAAGCACTTTTCCATTCAATCTTATGTAGTAAATGTTCTTTTGTTCAAATACTTGGCAAACAAGCATTTTGATATAAACTAAAATTATAGTTGTATTATGTGTGCCACTTAGAAGTCCAAAACCCTCATGACAGTGACTTCCTATGCGAATGCAGTGAACGCACACTTACACCAAAACCACATAAAATGATATACCCCATTACAAAATCATTCCACACATAAAGACTCAGATGAAGATTGGTGAAACATTATACCTGCGTATATATACAAGGAACTGGGTATGCCTCTGGATCTCTTGACACTGCATGCAGTGACAGAGACAAGAAATCAACTGCATATCCTTTAGTCTTGTCTTCATCACTCAACCATATCACTTGCCTGTAAAACCCAAGTCAATGATGCAGGCAACAATTAAAAAGCCATTTTAGCCTTCTTTACCAGACCTTTGCTAAAAGCCATTTTAATTCTATTACATGTACTTCTTTTTTGAATTCTACAAACTTGTTTTAAAATCTCACGAAACAGGGTTTAAGACTCAACCCAACTATTGAATGCCTGAAACATCCTTATTAAAGCAGTCCCGCTGATCGCATCAACCAGTACTCTATTTGAATCAGGTAGTTCAAGCATTATATCAAGCATCTTAAAGGCATTATGTAAACTAGCATGAAACCCAATGCAAATAATACTGAAATATCGAGCCTTTTTCAGGTATCATCAAATAAAACGACACAATGTAAAATGTAAATATTCTCAAAAAGAGGACCCATGAAGTTCTTGTTACTCTTTCTTTGATCAAACACAATTGCAGGTCTTCAAACATTTAGCGATTTAAAAAAAAAATTGAAAAGACAAAAACGTACTTGGTAGAAATGTAAAGAGTGCCGTTCGATTCGCGATGACGACTTGCCAGGACGATGTCTACAGCAGGTTGAACGTGCATAAGCTCTTCGCCATTGTCCGCGTCGAGCACTGGTGCTCCGACACCATCACTGGTTCTCTCAGCGAAGTCTCTGAGTCCCAAAACCATTTTGCTTGCTTAGCTGCTGCTTCTGTTTCCACTTCTAAACAGCAACCTCAGCTAACTGGGTTTTCCTAGCGTTCTTAATGTTATTGGTACTTCAATTTCAATTTGTTCCTTTTAGACCTGGTGCCCCCCCCCCCCCCCCCCCCCCCCCCCCCCCCCCCCCCCCCCCCCCCCCCGCCCCCCTC
>JANHAO010025668.1:0-11294 GCA_026873985.1 Saraca asoca
AGTGTGAAAATCATAATGAATGGTGGTAATCTATAACATACAGATTCAGATATAATGGATATGAGAGATGCAGACAACATACTAAAAATCTCTTTGATTGCAATTGCCAGCGTACTTGAATCAAGTTCGTCTTCAGTTATAACTGTTGCACCAGCTAAGTCTGCCAGCAAGGTAGCATTTTTGAACTGATGCCCCCCAGCAGCATTTGGTGATGGTATCTACAAGATAAACACAAACATAAAAAAAGCTCCATGATTCATCATTTTATTCTGCTCATGCAGCATAAGCAACCTAAAAATGATTATTTGGAAAGGAATGAACAACACCCTAAAATAAAGAGAACCTGCAGTGTCAATTTACATGCAAGTTGACCAAATAAAGGTAGTAATGGCTAGTTAACCTAATCTACATCACAAAACTACAGCATAATCATAAAATAAATGAATCATTCCAAGTGTGACTTTATCTAAGGGGATCATATTAGAAAAGATGAAAAGTAGTAAAAAGATTGCAGATAGCTAATACCTACGTATGTGCAGTGTATCAATTGGACAAAAAATTATATAAAAAAAAAATCAGTAAGAGAGGGAGGGAGACAGAAAAGACCCACAAATTCTTTTGGAACATTATCAAAATCATTGGTACCACAAAAAGCTTACAAATCATACCAGTTCTAGTTTCTAGACTCATTTTAATTATACATTAGAGTTATAGCCACAACTTTCCATGCAACTTTCGAGTGGATGATCCCAAACTAAGGATGATAATTTGGCTTGAGGATCAAACTATAAAACACTTCTGTACTTCAGTTCAGCAAAATTATTATTCACCTATTAGACTAATTAGCTAACATGATTGTGTCAAAAGAAAAACTGAAAGAAAAAAAGTTATTCACATGAATTACTACCAGGATAGAAGGCTTCCCAGCGGCCAGGATCTCGTAGCAAGTCATTGCACCTGCCCTAGAAACAACAACATCTGCAGCTGCATATGCCAGATCCATACAATGCATGAACCTTCATGAAAAGAGGTTATATCAGATGAGTAATCACTAGATCTCAGTATGTTCAGTGAGAAAATATTTTTGAATTCAGAGAGGTTGAAACTCAAAAAATGGCAAGGAATTTATTGCAGGTCCCAAAAATCACACAACAGGGCTTTTAAACAAATGACAAATTCATCAGCCAAAAAAAGACATAATATATCAGATCCATAAGCAGCAAGAAGATCCATGGAAATGAAAGGGGATAAGACTTATAAGTGATGTGAACATATGTAAAGACATCAAGATATACTTAGACAAAAAGAGAGAGAAAAAGAAAATTAGAGGAAAGGGGACATTTCTTGTTTCTTTTTAATACTTTCTCCCTTTTGGTTACATTACAAAGTGGGATAAAACTTTTCCTTCTTTTTCAGCAGCCAGAGTCCAAGTATTATTATAAATATGTTTTATTTCCAAGCAAGAGAATGACTGAATAATGAATTTCTTCAGAAAATTTTGCCAAGAGAATACTAAGAATTGTATGTTTTATCTCCATACAGGAGAATAACTGAACAAGTAATTTAATCAGAAAATTGTGCAAAAAAATTTAGATAAAATGAAATTTAACCACACCGAATATTTAGTGGGCCCAACAATTTGTAGAGTCGTCATCAATATCTAAGATAAGCAAGTATAAATCTATATGAAAGGAGTAAGTATCAACATAAAATCAAATGGAATGATACAAAAAATTCAAATTCAATATTACAGAACTAGGTTTAACTCTCAAATTAAGCTGTTTCAGCTTAGCCCAACATGATGTCCCAAAATATTTCCATGCCATCAGCACTATATTATCTACAGAACTTAATTCTAGCTCTCCATCGTCCTGCAAAAGTTCTGATCCCTTTCTCTGATGAGATATTTGTCAAAGACAACTGCTGAACCTCTTTTTCATTATTCATCCTTCTTAGACACCACCGATCATCCATGCACTAATAGAAAGTTTACTTTTTAGAAAAATCACTACACCAACTTAACTAGTTATTATGTTTTGGAAAAGAATTCTTAAGAATGATTCAAAACATATGGAACTAATGCAGGATGGAAGAGCAAACTTACGGGGTCAAATATAAATGAGGATGATCTTTAACTAGGCTGTCCATCTCATCATATGCTTCAACTCCAGTTTGCCATATTATGTACAAGTTATTATTCCCTCTCAGCAACTGATAATACAAATTCAGCATTGCAATGTTAATGGTCTTAGCACCAAAAGACCCCCCAAGAACTAATAAAACCTGAGCTCTAGGATTCTTTATCTTCTTAGAGTCTGGAAAAAAATGTGATCGTGCCACAGACTTTGGAACATGGTTCCTCAATGACAACCTCACAGGATTTCCACACACGACACACTTTGCCCTGGGAAAGCTATCAATTGTAGTATTAAAAGCAACATATATCACATCGGCTAAATAGGAAAGTAGCCAATTTGCAAAATTTGGCACCAAATTTTGTTCTTGGATGACAAGCTTCATGCCTTTGAGCTTGGCAGCAAGGCAAACCGGGAATGAAACATACCCACCAGTCCCTACAACAACATGGGGTTTAAATTCCTGTAATTTTTTAAAGCACTGGATCAACGATTTGATGAAATAGTACGGGAAAAAGAGATTTTGTGGGACCGCTGCAACAGAAGTGAAATTGTGTCCAGCAGAAGGGATTGCTGTGCTTTCCACGCTATTTGGTGTGCCAATAAAGAGGATTTCACAATTGGGGTTCGTGATTCTGAGCTCATCGGCAATGGCAACTGCAGCGTAAATGTGGCGCCCAATGCTACCAGCTGCGAAGACCACACGGAGATTGTCAACGGTTTTGTTCTGGGCATTGCCAATTCGTTCATTGGATTGTTTCAGGGATAAGCAGCACAAGATTCTACGGGACCTGAGATGCAATAGCAAACGGAGAGTTCAGACCGACAGACAGACAGGCTTTGGCGTTGCCTCCGTGTGTTTGTAATTGTAAGAATCAGACGGACAGAACTTACCTGGGTCTTGCTGGCTGCAACGTGAAAACTGGGTATGATGGTAAATTTGGGACCTTCGAAGAGAATGAGACGAGGGAAATGGTAGTGATCGCCATCCAAATGAAGCTTGAAGCTCTGTCAATGAAAAATAAGCGGAAGGATCGCAAAGTTTACAACTTTTCGAAGCACGGAAGCATTTGAAGCACCATCACAGTGAAAGAGAGAGAGAGAGAGAGAGGGGGGGGGGGCGCACAATAAGAACCGAGTTGGCTATTAATTTTTTGAGAGAAATAGTTGTACTTAGAAAAGGAATTTGGCATGCCAGTTGAAGTCAGCGGTGGACTGTTACAACTTACAGCTGCTCAATTGGATCACCTTACTTTATGAATTCATAGTTGCCTTTACCTTATACTTCCATTCCATGAAGGTCAATTTCAGTCGTCTTTTTCTTTTACTAAAATCTGAACAGTTCCTGTTCTAATTATATGACATGCCGAAAGAAAGTCAGTTATGAGAGGAATATAACATAAAACTACTCGTTTGCTTGGTTCTCTCTCATTTACAAATTTTTTCATTACCTGGCCAGAAATTTGAAGTTGTAGCTGCACGAATCAAGAAAGTTAGGATCAAATTGCTTTTCTACTTGCAGGAAGATTGTGTAACTAATACCAATAAATAAAAAATTAATATAAACTAATTCATGCTTAGCTTGCGTATATTACATTACTCTTGTATATAAATGCACGTGGAGTTTTCAGGTTTCGAGGGTATTAGTGAAAACTATGTGCTCTATTCCTTGTTTTCAGATCTCAAATCACATCTAATTCTTGGGCACGCTGCATGCATGTTAGTAGATTCCCCGCTCATGCCATAAATAAATGTGAAAATTAGAGTGAAACAGTTGCATCATGTTGATTCTGTTAGCATCCCTGATTTAAAAGATGAATCTCTGCACAATCATGCTAAATTACAAACTTCTGACACTAGTTTCATAGGAAACCAGTCTCACTACCACGTCATGTTTGGCATTTATTGTATGACTACTGCAATGAACAGAGACAAACCAATTCTATCTGATTAAGTGAGGTCAATAACTTGAATTGTACTATGTGTATAGTTATAAACAGAATTATAAATGAAAAGAGTTAATAGTAATCTTCTGAGCAAATATATCAATGCTTGAGCTAGCTTCTTCTGTAGAACTTGCTGTCATAGCCTGTAGAGGTAGATTACAAGAAAGGGCTAGCCATTTTCTTCCTAACAATCTGAACTTACAACATTTCATGAATTTGCATTACTAAGGTATAAGGTTCCACGTTGCCTGGACTTTGGCCTGTCGGTGATGAGTTATCGTAACTAAGAAAATGTTGTATATGCTGTAGACATTTTAAAAAGTTGCAGTTGTTGATTTCCTCATCTTTTAAAGCACAATACAATTTTCAATTGTTTACATCAGCCAGCCAGATTGTGCTTAAGTCAGATGTTAGAGATGAACAAATTACTGAACTTTCTGAAATCTAATACGTGGTTTTTGTCAGAAACTGCATGAAAGAACTAAAAGAATGACTCAAACAAAGACAAAAACGTGACTCTCACCCGGACAAGAGAAAGAGTAATGAACATTAGAAAGTAAACTACAAATAGATCTCTACCCTTAATTGCCCATACAGCTAATGGCAATAGATTGCCATACTTAATTCAGATTTCTATGATAGATAGAAAGACTACAAAACCTAGGTTCAAAATATATGATTTCACATTACATTCATTTTCATATAGATAACATGCCAAATGTCACCAGACAAACATAAACTAGTCCTTATTTTTTAGTACCTATGGACAACCAACCTGAAGTAAAGCCCACATGTTCATCATTAAAGTAGAGGGAAAAAAGAAGTCAACACCCAATATTTCCTACTCCAAAATGGTTCACTTTTTCCCCTGAATGATTTTATAATGGCTGTTAAGTTCTGTTTTGCTGCTGATTAATGTTGTCTGCAGGAAATTGTTTATTAGCATCTGATAGTGCTGCAGCCGCTGCAGCCGGGGTCATGGATTGGTACTGAGGGGTTGACGGGACAGTTTGCTGTTGCGTGTAATATGCTTGGTCTTGAGCAGAGGCACCATATTCATAGCCATAATTAGCAGGTGCAGAGGAAGCAACCTGTGGTGGATGATGGATTTGAGGCACACCCACATACTGTTGCTGAAATTGACCGGAAGGTATTTGAACAAATGCCTGATTGGATGCCACAGCGGCTTTGTACATATTTGGAGCCACCTCTGGTAAAGTAGCGGTAGCTGACTTGGTTGGGTAAATAGGCGGAGTGCCATCCTTGTAAGCTGCTGGGGGAGAAGCACTTTGGGGTATTAATGGCCTGGCTGATGAGGCTACCACATTTGGGTCAGGCATACTGGCCTGTAAAGCCATGTTGTAAGGTTGTGTGGGCCCCACAGGCATTACATAAACTGGGTACTGCTGACCAATTGGATGATGTTGTTGCAGTGATGGTGCGGCATACATTGGGTAGTAAGATGACATAGGCACGGGACCTGTGGCAGCTGGGTGGTGAATATAGTGGGTGCCGGCATGGACATGCTGTTGTTGTTGTTGCTGCTGATGCTGCTGCTGGAGTTGTTGATTATGTTCTAATTGTGGGGGAAATGTATAAGCAGACTCTTGAATTTGTTGTTCCCTTTGGATGGCAGGATTAGGATGATCAGATATTTCACTTTTAGTGTTTGGCAAAGCAGGGGCTTTGTTTTCTACTTGCACAGCATGAACCTGGTCTTGATAGAAAACAGGCTTTGAGAAAGAATTTGCAGATGCAATACTGCTATCACTGAAATCATAAACAACACCAGAATAATATCAAACCATAGAAATCATTACCTAACATCAATATAGAAATCTATAACTATTTGATTTTCTTTTACAGAAACAAGAGCATACTAATTACAAAAGGTTAACGAAAAGGAAACAAAAGGAGGATAATGGACGATCAAGCTAATCACTATCATCTTAAAAAATGAGAGACATTGGCAGCAATACTAATATATATATATACCTTGCCACTGAATCTGGAGAAGGCAAACTCACACCACCACTAATAGTCCTTGGTTGCACAGGCAGCAATGGCAAAGGTGGCTTTCTATATCCAGCAGCTGCTCCTTGATCTGATCTCTCGTCATCCGAGATAACCCGATTCATATTATCACCAGCAACAATTGCTGGTGATGCCATTGTCACAATTGTAGTAGGAATTGAAGGCATAGGAGCAGACAAAATACCATACCCATCATCTTGTTTCATCACATTAGCACCAAAGGCCATTTGAGCAAACTGCTCTTCCATCCCAGGCCTCTGCTCTTGCTGCAGCCTACTACCATTCTCGTCGACACGAACTCGAATTGGAGGTAGATTGGCCATTGAAGGATTTGAAGATGATCCATATGAGGAACTGTTCTCCACCATAGGAGAGTTTGGCATTGAATGCACATCAGGCAAATTCTTCTCTTGTTTAGTGTTATCAGTCAGAGACTCAGCTGCCTGAGCCTCCAAATTGTTGCTAGAATCACTAGCAAGGATTCCATCAAGGTTCACCAAACATTCCGCAGCAGAGTCTGAAACAACCCTTGGGAGAATCCCAGAGTTGTTAAGAGCATCCACGAACCAAGTTTCAGACTTTGCATGATCCAAAAGAGAACCCATTGAAACTGTAGTCTCTGGCTTATTGAAGAATAGAAAAAGCCTCAAGCGTGCAGGTTTTGAAGGAGAAGCCGCAGTGATGCGATCATACTCTTCAATCATGTTTTCAAGGTCTTCATCAGTGGAAACTGATATCAGATTGTCAAGATCTTCATTGGGTAGCTGGTACTTGAGGTTGAAGGGCCTTCCATGGAGGACGGTACGAGACAGACGTGAACAAAGGTCTTTGAGAGAGGAATGCCGATCAACGACAATGATTCGAGTGTCACCGCCTACATAGCAGAGACACTTGTCATGTGGGCGTGGCATTATGTGGCCGCCATAGCTGCACATGAGGCGAAGCTTGGCACCATGGAGGGAAGAAAGATGCTCATCAGCCCAGGTTTCAGCAATGCGGGAACGAGGTGACGAGTCTACTGAATCAGGGTAGCTTAGTTGGATAGCAGTAGCGGGGGAGGTGGTGGCGGCGGCAGCTATGGTGGCCGGCACTGGTGGAGCATCCATTGGAAGTGGTGATGACTTTATGACTCTGTTTTGCTCTGTTTAGAGCAAAAAGTGGCTTTTGGAGGAGAATGAAGAGATACAAGAAAACAGAGGTTAGTGGCTTTTGGACTTCCTAATAGTTTTGATGCTTAGAGCTTAATAATTGCTTCTTCTTTTTTTTATAAATGGTAACTAAAAAAACTAATCATATTAAAATGACTTATTAGCAAATAGAGAGGTGAGTTGGACACAATTTGTTGTGGCTGCTTTTCCCAAAAAAAAAAAAAAAAAAGTGTGTATTGAGAAGTCTAAGGAGCAAAAGGTGAAGTAAAATATCAACCAAAATTAAAACAAGTTAAGAAGTCTAATTAATATTTGATTTTTATTTATTCTGATTGCATAAATAATTTTTAATATTCTTATTCTGAGTTAATGAAAAATGAGAATTAAAAATATGAATAATCACTTGCTTATCATTCAAATATTTAATTAATTTGTTTAGTTTTAAATAAAAAAACTTCTTTCACACATAATTATTATTATTATTATTATTATAAAGACGTGAGGTTATATGTAAGTGTGAATCCACACGTCTTGCAAATCTGTGCAAGGGCATTACATATAAAATGACATAACATAAAATTTTGAGTTTGGTATGATTAAATTAATTAAAAGAAAATTTGGTGTCATTTATTTTAGCGGGTAAGTGATGTTTAGACCTCCCAATTAAGGTACGTTTTCTAACGAATTAAAAAAAAATTGTGATATACGTTGATCAACACAGAAATTTATTTCAATCTATCTTAAATAGATAGTTGAAAAGTAAAGTGCTACTCAGACGATTTTTTTAGTGCTATGCCTAAAAGAAAATTTTATTTTTATATTTTAATTCTGTAAAAAGAATTTATTTTTTAAAAAGAGATTATTATAATTATTAATACAAAAATAAAAAAATAATTATAAATTTAAATATTATTTATTAAATTTTGAATCGTTAATTTATTATTATTAATTATAATATTTCATTTTATATTTCAAAATATATCCTCCAGCTCCAATGCTCCATTAATAGTTGGAAGGGGATGCACGTGCAGCCCCTTCGATACCTGCGCAGTTACAGCTTTGAATTTAGGTTGGCGTTAGCATTGGCCTCCCTTCACGCACAACCCAAGAGAGCAACTATAGCAGGAGACTAAAACAAAACTTGATGGCTTTCCTACTTTCATTTTATGCTCATAATTTTTTTTAACAAAATAAATTCATATCCTTTGATATGTAGTGTGATTACACTCATAGTTTATTATTTGAAAAAACAATATTTATTTGTCTTATTTTTTTACAAGAAAAATTAGTATAAATTTAAAGCACATAAAAAATGGATATATATATATATTTTAAAATAATTAAGCATTATTGAAATTAAAATAAGGAAAAATATACTTTGTATCACTAAAATTCATTCATTCCCTTAAATTTTAAAAACTTAAAAATTACAATATTAAACTTTTAAAGAATTATAAATTATTCTCTTAAAGTTTAAAAAAATTATGAAAATGTTAATTGACTATAAATGTTAATTCTAAATTAATAAATATATTACATATATTTTGTTGAGAGAATTGTTTCTTTACATATAAGACATGAAACTTAAATTAAATATCTTATTTTATCATCAAAATATAAGTTTATACTACAAAATTGAAGATTAGTTGAAATCAATAATAATATATTTAGTACTTATATAAACCTTGTAACAGAAAAACTAAGATATCAACGAGCAAACATATTTGATGGGTTAGAGTTAAAACTAATAAACAATTAATAGTTTTGAAATTTTCTTTAAATTTAGAGAATAATTTGTATTAAATTAAAAGTCAAGATAGGTGTCTTGCTCTTTTTATTTTTGATATTTTGTTTTGGTCAAGTGCGTCTTGAGATGGGCATTCTACTTGCCTTTGTAGTTTGCGTGAATCGATTTATATAATTGGAGAGACAAGTGCAATGGATGGATCCTAACTTAGAAGGCTGAAATCATTCTCTTGCTTTTCAAGCTGATGTTATTTTGATAAGTTCCATGTTTGGGACTTCTTTTGGTCCATGCAAATCTACCGGACGCACGTAAGTATTTATGATTAACAAACTCAAAGCATAGCCTTTTGGTGTTCAGTGAACCATACCCTTGGCTGATTCTTGACGGATTATGGTTCAGATTTCCTTGTCAATCGGACCTATGCTAGCACTGTACACTTTTTTGGAAATTTGTTTTGCCAATAACCATGTGTATGTAATTATATAATACAGCGTGAAACTAGTTTTATTAGTTTAAAATAGCACGATTGATTTTAAATATTATGAAATTATGTGAGATAAATTATATAAGCAACCATTTTGTTAGTATACATGTCAATATTATTTAAATATTTTTAAGTAATAATTAATCAATTTTTATTTAAACGTGAATCATTTTTGTATATAATTATATACATTATTTAAATTTAAAGTCAAATTATAAAAAAATTCAAAATTTTTATAAAACTAAAAATACTAAGATTAAAAATGTGTTCTTAGAACTAATTTTTAACTGTGTATATGAGATAAATAAGGATGTTACTAATCACTTAATTGTCGATGTTCATAACATGTTACTTTTCAATGGAATGTTAGAAAAAAAATCTAATATGTGAAAAACATATGTAAATTAAATGTGTGTATTGCTATCTTAAAGTATAGTCCGTTTATATGTAATCTAATAAAATTTAAGAATTAGACTAAGGGGTATTAAAGTGTTATATAATTAATGTGTAGAGACTATATGACAATTTTTAATTTGATGAGGGACCAAATTAAAAATTAAGAAATTATATTATTATATATAAAGGGTCTTGGTCCCCATTTTGGTATATCAGTTAGAATTCTCTCGATATCCCTTCATTAGAGAATATGAATTGAGTGTGTGTATTCAAGTAGAAGATCATAACCCATCCCAATCTGCCTAATTAATTCCAATTATGGATCAAGGTACGCTTTCGCTCATTCTCTTTTCTTTTCTCATTGATTCAACGTGAGTATAGAAATATAATTCAGGATTTGATTAATATTAAGATTATAAAACATACTTCAAGATTGAATTTTTTGTATTATTCTGTAAATGTTACATTTATGGATTGATCAAATTCTAACAATTGGTATCAAAATAACTCATTATTGATTCTTTAAGAATTTTTTTCAGAGTTAAATATTTGGGAAAATTATGAAATTAGAGTTCTTAGAATTTTGAGAAATTGACAAATTTTTGATTTAGAACAAAACAATTATGTTGCAAGTTTTGTGGATGCGGTTTCCTTGATTGTTGAATATATATAAATATATTAAGGAAAATGGTGGTAGTAAGGAAGCCATATAAAGCTTTCTCGGGACAAGGAAGCCATAGAAGACATCATTGTTATTCTTTCTAATTAAAAAAAAAGTAATTTGAAATTATCTAGATAGCTTTTCAAGTTTCTAGATGCTCTTTTATGTTTCTAGGCTATTATGTGGTTCAATTAAGTAGATTTTTGAATTCATATAGGAAATCTAAGTTCGTGTATTTTCAAATTTCTAGACTAATTTAAAGTTGTGTGATTCATGTATAGATATTAATGATGATTCATATATATATATATATATATATATTGGAATGCATTGTATATTTTAATATATTTTTTAATGTATTATATTATGATGTGAAATTATTTCAGTCATATTTATTTATTTAAATTTTATTTTTATTTAGAATTTTTTTAATTTTTTAATAATTTTGTTACATCTATTGTCTCTTATTAAATGTTATCTAACGTCAAATTGAACTAATTAAAATAAGATATCACCAAAGTGACCTCTCTTGTGTAGATTAGTTTATTGAGCATGTTTAGATGTTTGTGTGTATATTAATTCATGCGGATATTAATCGACCTATAGAAAGGTTAATATTTGACCAAATTACATATACATTTGTGATAATAAATATGTAATAATTATAAAGTTTTCATGTGAATAATAAGTTGATCCAAAGATAGGCTTATTATTTGACAGGATTTATTATCAATATTTGATCA
>JANHAO010025669.1:0-11303 GCA_026873985.1 Saraca asoca
ACTTATTTACAAAGAATCACTCTTATACTTCAATAATTTAAGTCTAGGAACATCAAGATAACTCTATTTTCATAGAGTTATCAATTGTGTAGAACTTTGAATCCTACTAAATTCAGGATGATGATGTAATGTATATTTATTTGGTAGGTTCCTAGTGGACTTAAGACCATAGTAGTGAATGTGTTAACTATGATTTCCATTGGATTGTTATCTATCTTACTTTTCAAGAACAAGATTCAAAATATCTTGAGAATCTAAAAAATAATTCACAAAACAATGAGTCTGGGGCTTAGTGAATAAAATGTACCAGACTTATGAACTCACCAAATAATAAAAGTATGTACATATATGAGCATTCATACCTTAACCAGATGACTAATTCTTATATAATCCTTCATAAGCAATTATCAATTATTAGAGACTTATATCTAAAGAAATTCACATTATGTTACCTTACGACATTGTGCCGAGTTAGACTCTTATAACCATCAATCACCATTTTGGCTCACTATATATTCTGATGACATGATATTATATTGCAACATTCCATATGACAACAAAGCAATTGAAATGTTTCGTAACAATAAATGTAAATCTCCTTGTTACTCCGGTCTAACCTGATCTCGGACGATCCCAGCCTTATTCCTCCAAGCCAAACTTATCTTCACTCATCATTTGAGAATGCACAGATCTAGGATCCAGTTCATTATTCCCATCATACCTCATCAATATCACTTTATCATATTTCATTGTCATCTATGGTGTCATACATCATTCCATACCTTACAAATGCTATCACACTTTACACAATAAAACCATTCACAATAAATGTACTATAACATTCACATACACTATCTTAACATTCCATATTTTCTAATTTATAAGCCATTTTCTTAGGATTCCTTTATTGTTATACAAAGTTCAATTAAGTTCTGATTAAATCTAAATCGAGAAAAATCTAGTAAAGATTAGACAGGTATGAAATTAAGCTAAGTAATATAGAAATTTCTAGATGTGTGATTAGGATCACAATTAGGATCATTGAAGAAGTTCAAGTAGAATCACAATCAAAATCAAAGAATTCAATTGTGAAAGACTTAACTCGACTCAAACGAATTTAGTTAAAGATATGAGTCTACTTACCAAAATGTGCAAATGTTTGGAAATTCCAAATTCAAACATGATTATGATTGCAAGTAGAATTGAAAAACAATGTGAAAGATTGATTCAAATCATCTAAATCTAGCTCAAGTTCTGATTCAGATAGCAAGAGCAAAACCATTGACTTTTTGCAAACACGATCATGGATTTAGTTCAAAAAGTTGTTATTCGAATCGCACAAGCAAAAATTGCAAACAACAATAGAAAAATAGGGGAGAACAACTTTCAAGTCAATAATACACTATAAGATCTCATGCTAACTTGTTTTGAAAGCTTAAACATATATGAAACCAAACTACTTCAATAGCAAGCTAATTATCTTATTAGTTAATCCATTCAATCATAGATTATACCTCACAATTACAAAATCTATTTACCATTAACTTTCACCAAAAATTTAGTAGATCAAAAGTCAAAAACACATAATAATTCACAAGAATGGTATAGTTACTCATAAGGGGGCTGGATGTTACAAATCAATATTGATCTCACCTATAAGCTTCAACACTCTTCATAAACAAAAAGAAGAGTATGTTAGCTTCTTAGTTATTTGGATGTTTTTCTTTCAATAAACAATAATATATCATCTGATTATGGTTTCATTGCATAAAAACAAATTAAATATGTAAGATTTGAGCTCTAAAACTTCAGAAAATTTGGATGGATTTTTAAAGTGAACAATGATATGAGCAATAACTATTAACTTCAAAAATTCACATCATGATTTGTACCTAATGAATCAACATGATTTCAATATCAAAATGAAGATGAAGAAGAGGGGATTTAGCAGTAAAAATTTGAAAAAATAATAGGAAGAGTTCGTGATCTTACTATATGAAAGAGAGTGAAAGTAGAGAGAGTAAGGGTTAAGCTTGACTTAGAAAAGAAGAATGTTTTGCTTGCATGACTTATGTAGCCTGAGGATCCAAAGAAGAAGAAAAGGAGCCAGCTAAGAGGAAAGCAAAATGGGAAAAATAGGTTAACTTCTCAATAACTACAAGTTGACCATTTCCTTTTTAGTAATTTTCTTACTTCTTCCATTTCGAGCTCAAATTTAACATACTCACTAATCACCAATGATCATGAAATTTTAATATAAATTAGTTAAATTTAATACCTTTGTAATGACTCTAATTTTGTGCTCATCCAATATTCATAACCTTAGTTTCAATATTTCTGAAGTTTTTCTGGAAATGGAATTTTAATATCAGAAATTTTGTTCTTTGAACACTCATGACAAGAATATGATCTCCGAAATATTTCTACTATATCTAGGCTTGTTATAGCTTCAGATCTATAATTTCAAATATCTTAAAAAAAATTTAAATTTCCATATTTTATCATTAAAATTGATTTCATCCCCAAAATATTTCTACTATATCTAGACTTCTCATGGCTTCATATCTATAATTTTAAATTTCTCAAAAAAATTTTAAGTTTCCCTATTTTGTTACCAAAATTAATTTTAGAAAATTCAAGATGTTACATATACTAAAAGAAAAATGTTTAACCAATGAGCCACAGGTAAGTGAGAGATGAATGTGAGGGTCTAAAATCCCAAAAAGGTAGAACAAGTGGTACAATCTGCCTCCAATAAGAATGCAAAAATGTTAAATGCAAAGACAAGCCCGCTTTTAAGAGGAAACAAAAAAATGGACTAGTATTTTGAGCAAATACTATCAGGCTCTAAAGGTCAAATAACACTAAAAAAGAAAAGGAGAAAATGGAATTGGCAAAATATTTAAAAACTAAAGGTAAAAAAATAGAAATCAACATGGTATGTATTTTGCTAATGGACTTTTCTAGGAGTTCTGAACAAGATTCCACTGATGATTTTTATGAGCAAGTCACGTGAGATAAAAATGTCTATGCTTTCTTTGGGAGACCAATAGAACAAATGAAAGGTCATACACTACAAAAATAATTGCATTTAGTTAATAGCGATGGTTTTTCTAAACCACCATTAAAGATATGGACAAGTGACCTCCCTTACGACAGAGGCATTTTTTAGCTGCAATCAAACAAAATCACCACTAATTACTTGTCTTTAGCAGTGGTTCACATGAACCCTGCTAATTAGCTATTCTTAGTAGTAGTTAAATGACGACGGTTACTATGAATCGTTGCTAAAGGCACAATTAAGCACAAATGTTTGACTCCTATGAAAAGTAAATGTGTTAGAGGTGGTTTTTAACAAAACCACCACTAACGACATGTTTAACGGCGGTTGTGTTTTAACCACCACTAATGTCATGTTTAACGGCGGTTGCATTTTAACCATCACTAAAGATATGCTGTAATTCTAAATCTGGCCTTCCATTTTCTTTTCAAGGGAACCTTATGTCGAGCTCACCCAAATTATTCCAGGGACTAACCACAATTGAAGTGCAAGAGAAAAGGAGGAGAAGCAATTGAAGATATAACAAGCTCACTCAAGTTGAAGCTACGCCGTCGATTGAAAAGGCTAGCCAGTAGAGACTGCTGGCAATAGCCAAGCTTGTTTGCCAAAACTAGCTGGGCCTTACCAAAGACAACTAGCTTATTTCATCCTATGTTCAGCCCTGAGCAAAGCTGGGTTCAATTCTAACTTCCACCTCATTTTGGAGAGTATCACTGAACAGAGTCCTCTGCTCATTCCTTCTATTCCCAACTGTAAGATCCTCAATCCTCTTCCAAATTCATTCTAATCGTTTAAGTTTTCACTTTGAATCTTAGTCAATGTAGTTAAGAATTATGTGTTAATCTAAATTTTTGTTTGGGCTGGCCACTGTTTTGAGCAAGATTAACACTAATGACTGACCACACAAAGCCTTGTCCCTTGGATATGTGTATGTTTTGTCTTAGTATCCAGCAGATTAATAATTATGTGTTTTTGCACTGTGTTGTGCCTTGGCAATTGTCAAATGACAGAACCGTGTATTGCCTAGGTGTCATAGTATTCATACTCATAATTCCCCACTAGTAACTTTGCACAACCAAATTTGGTATCTTTTATATCTTAGGGACTTGCTTCAAGATTTAGAACTAGAGTGAAAATCATGATTAAGAAAACAAAGATTTAGATTTCTCTCTGTCTTATGAGATACCTTGAAGTGGGTTTAGTTCTTTATAAGATTTATGCAGTAAGGTTCTATAAAAAAAATTAAAGATTTATGCAATAAGAATTTATTTTGTAGAATTATCTTCAGTATAATCTCATATTGTGGAAGTGAATGACATCAGGTTTTTCATTGAATCTTAGTCAATGTAGTTAAGAATTCCTAGTTCTGACAATGTAATAAATTCACCTTGTATACATAAATCAACTATAAGACGCTGAAATTTTGTGTAGTCACAATCAATATCCGATCCAAATTTAGATAGAGTTGTGCTGTGTGCCACCCTAGAATTCCCTGGTCCTACTATAATCCCAAAAAAGACCAACACTCCAATCTCTGTTACAATCTATTCCTTTATTGTATGTTTCTTCCTGCAACATGTTCTTGTTTGCAACATGCTGAACGGGAACAAGAAGGCAAGACTGATAGCTTTTAGGTAATTGAAGATTATTATATTGATGATTCTCCATCTCAAAAACTATGAAACAAGAATTTGTTGAATAAGATCATATTTTATTATGCTTGGTTTGAAATTATGCATGAAAAATAATACTATAATGTTCCACTCAATTTTTTTCCCACTTAAACTGTAGTGTTCTTAATGTTTAATTCAACTCACTATTTTACTTGGTAAAAAATATTATACCTCTTTCAATCTTTGTGCCAGTTGGAATCTTAAATAGGATTCTCCTTTTACTACACATGGGAGTGTCATATGTTAAGAATAGTTTGTGGTCCAAGAAAGGTTTTATAGCAAACCATGTAGACATCGGGATAATAAAATTATAATGATCTATAGTCCAACTTTTTTTTCCTTCTCTTCTTTTGTCGTATTTTCTTTATTTTATTTTAATGCAAACTAAATATCATTAGGGTCAAATTTACAATAGGCCAAGCATGTTCATATTTATCTGATACAATCATCAAACCATTAATTTATTGATTTAGTGTGCCTTCTTAGTTGAGTTTGATGATGTGAGGTGTTTGGTTCCAACCATTTCTCTTTTTCTATTTTGGAACTAAAGCTACAATGTACTATAGCAACTTCTTTGAATTTTATGTGCAATTTATTATTAAAAGTGTGCAATTGATTCTTATTAGGGGTTAATTGCATTGTTTGTACATGACATAGAACTTAGTGAGTTTACTGTATTTTTCCCTAGAAAACCAAGAGTGATGTTGTTTTTGTGAGAAATTAGATGGATTGTTTGTTGTTTTCCTAACAAATTAGAATAGAGAAACTTAAGTATAGATTTGCACTTACAAGCAAAGGTTAGAATGAAGAAGAGGCTAACATGGTTAAGCATGATGAGGATTCACAACTTTAAAAATTGAAGCATAACTCAAAAAACTCGTGATAGTATTTGGATTGGAACTGTGTTCTCACTCATAATATATGCTTTTAGAATCAATGCACAAAATTATTAACTTCATTCCATCCTTGAGATCCTTAACTTTCAAGCTCATCCCCACAGATTAAGCATGATGATGATTCATGAAAGAGACATTTTCAAACCAGAGATAAGTAAAACATCAGTTAGTTTAGCTGCTTCATAAAGCTTGTCTCAATCGTCCAAACAGAGGTGAAAGTGGGTAGAAGATGTTTTTAGCATCAGTGTTTGACTTTGCTTGCAACATGCATGGCATTTGTGATAGGGGACTTAAATTTTATCTGTTTGGAAATTTTTTTCTTCCATGGATATTGGCCTATGTGCTTTGTTGAAAATTGATCAGGGCATGGCCTTGTATTTTGACTAATTTATGTTCATATAGATACTAATTTGTTGTTATCGAGATGCATGTTGCAAGCTGCAGTATATATATGTGTTTTCTTTTATAACTCGGGAATTATAGACCTCTCTTATTCATATAAATGCTAATTTGCTATTGTCTAGATGCATGGTGCAAGCTGCAGTATATGTGTGTGTGTGTGTGTTTTCTTTTGTAACCCGGGAATCTATTCATCTCTCAACTGATTTATTAATCCTTTTTATTGCATCAATTTTAGTTAGTGTCTCTGCATCAGATCAAAGCGTAATCACAATCATTTCAAGGATCAGGCAGGCAAGGTATGTCCTTTATAGCTTACTAATTTGATCTCCAACTCCGTGTTGATGTGAAACATATTCTTCTCTTTTTTATTGCTACTATATATGAATTTTATACATGTTTGGAGTGATTACACATGTCTATTAGAAGGAATTTTCATTCTTTATTGTATTCAGGACTTTTCACTCTTTACTCTTTAATCTCCTTGAAAGAAAGCCATTTATGTCTCCTTCTATAATTTTCATTCTTGGATAGGTAGTGTACTAGCCAAGGTAATGGACAAGTCTAGGATTACTTTGCCTAGGAACATGACTGAATATGCTAAGGGTTTAGAGGCTTTTTTAGACTTTGCATTTTCACATCGATTCGTTGAAGTGAAAATAAAATGTCTATGTCCTAATTGTAGATTTAGGCAATGGTTGACTAGAAATGAGGTATATGAACACTTGATACTGAAACAATTCCTAGCTGGATACATAAAGTGGATTTAGCATAGGGAATTAAGTGTTGTAGACACCTCAACTAGTGAGCATCATGGCAATTAACCATTTACATCAGAGTCTTCTGAGAATTTAATTCAACGAATGATAAATGATGCTTTTGGATTCTCTAGACACAACTTGCATGAACCTGAGGCACCACCAGAACCAATTGCTGAAGATGAGGAGTTCAATGTAAATATGGGTCAAAGCAAGCAAATTAGGAAATTTCATGAGTTAGTTAGAGATGGACATCAGGAATTGTATGAAAGGTGTTCCAAGTATTCAAAGCTCTCTTTTATAGTCAAGCTTTATCACATCAAGTGCTTATGTGGGATTATCAAGTGCATGATGCATTTGCTCACATAAAAATCCTTGAATCTTTCTATAAGGCTCAAAAAATCATTAACAAGCCCAGACTCAACTACAACAAGATACATGCATGTCCAAATGGTTGCATGTTTTATTGGGGAGAGGATGTAGATAAACAAGAGTACAAGAGATGTCATACCTCTAGATGGAAACCAAAGAGCAGCAACAATGGAAGGGCTACACCCGAGAGTAAAAAGAAGAGGAAGAAAACTCCTACAAATTTCTTACGTTACTTTCCACTCAAGCTACATTTGTAAAGATTATTCATGTCATCTAAAACTATAGAGCACATGAAGTGGCATGCTATGGAGAGTAATAATGATAGTTTAATGAGACATCCAAAGGATTCAGAAGCATGGAAGAGGTTTGATTCATCAAACCCAGAATTTTCTTCAGATCCATGGAATGTGCGACTTGACCTTGCCAGTGATGGTTTCAACCTTTTTAGGAATTTAAGCACTAGTTATAGCATTGGCCAGTTATTTTAACCCCTTACAACTTGCCTCCCTAGATGTGCATGAAGCAGGCCTCTTTCATCTTCTCAATTTATTCCAGAAACGTGAATGCTTGGGAATGGAAAAGATGTCTACCTCCAACCTCTTGTCCAAGAATTGCAAGAGTTATGGAATGGTAGTGTAGAATCATATGAAGCATTAACAAATAAAATGTTCAAAATGCATGCATCCCTAATGTGGACAATTAGTGACTTGCCTGGACTTGGAAACATGTCTGGGTAAAACACTCACACTGGCCTATCTTGCCAGTTTGTAACTTTGACTTTGAGCCTCAATGTCTTCCATATAGTAAGAAGTGGTGCTTCATGTGTCATTGTCACTTTCTTGATGCATCTCACAAGTTTAGGTTTAACAAGTCTCAATTCAATGGAAACTCAGAATTGAGAAAGCCACCAAAAACATTGCCTGGTTTCAAAATTTTGGAATAGTTAAAAAATGTTGATGTCATATTTGGAAAGATGCCTAAGATGAAAAAAGTAGGAAAAAGATCTCAAGGTACATTGGCAAATGAAAGTGAAATACAACAATGAAAGAAGAAGAGTATATTTTTTCAACTTCCATATTAGGAATTTAATTTGTTACATCACAATCTTGATGTTATGCATATTGAAAAAAAATGTGTGTGATAATTTGATTTATACTTTGCTCAATAAATAAGGAAAGACGAAGGGCCATCTTATTGCTCGTAAAGACCTACAAGCATTAAACTTGGTGTGATCCTTGTACTCATAATGATAGTGCTGCAAATACCTGATTTGGGAGAGTAGGATAGGTTATAATTAATTTATAAGAATTGATCATAATACTTGTCCAAGATGTATTAGTAGGACTTTCTTGATTTTTCCATACATTGGTTATATATGAATGATTTTCAAGGTTAGTATAATAACTTATTCTAATTTTATTTTACAACTACCAGATGCAGGAAGTGAACATATCGTAGATACAAGGCCCTTTTCCTATGATAGTCATGATACACAGCTTGATTTAGACCCTTCGATTGTTAAATTATGTATAAGGTTGTTGAATTCTAACGTTTGACAAACAAATGTTTGAATATTTATTATTAATACAAAATTCATATTCAATTTCATTTGTTTAAAATGTATGTATTTGTTGTAAATTATTCTTGTAGCAGGATAATAGATAAAGGAAAAATTAGGACAGGGAAACAAAAAAAAATCTAAAACACCACATTTAGCGATAGTTTTTTTAGAAAAAATTCTAGAAAACCACTGCTATAACCAGAATAAATTGTCGCAAAATAATTTTTTTTAAAAAAAATTAAAAAAACACCACTAAACGCATTGAAAATCGTAGCCAAAAATAATTTCTTTTAAATTCTCTGCAAAATCGTTGCTAAATGTAGTGAAAACCACCACCAAAAATAATTTTTTTAAATAATTATCTACAAGGAGGAGTAAAGAGCATCGTGCTGAGAAACATTTGAAATACCACCTCCATATCATTTTGTAAGATAGCATTGAGATTCTAAATAGATCATTTTATTTGTTCCTACCTGCCAATGTTAATTTCAAGAGCAGGTGTAGGATCATCCAACTTGGCTTTAACAGACATAGACGTGGAAAAAGTCTCACCCTCTTCCGACAATAACAACTCTAATGCTATTATTACTTCATCTGCCTTATCAAATCATTAAACTGTGTTGATATCAAGTAACTTGGTTTCTTGATGAGGCAATTTTGGGAGAGACAAGAACTCTAGTACCAACTTTGATGGGATGGCATGATGACCAGAAGTTGTTACTTCATGGCTTCTGGTGAAGTCCTAAGGGCCTGAGATCTATCAACTTATATTTTTAATTGCAGGCTCCACTATAGTTGGCTCCAAGTAGGATATGGTGTTAGTCAAATTTTTATCCTGTATAATAAACATCAGCACCCAAACTAAAAAAAATGGAAAAGAAAAGAGAGTAAGATTAGGCAACAACACCTTTGATTGAGCTATATCTTGGGCAATTGAAGGGACCAATTATGGGATTAATTAAGAAAGATGTTTAGATATGATATGTGTTAGCCTAGGTTACTCTAGCTACATACCTTCCTTGATTTTAATATTGAAAAACAATTTTAACTAACAATATATTTTAGTATTTTTTATTTGTTTTTGCAGGTTCAAAGAAAACTAATTCAAGAGATCCAAGAATAGTTTTAAGAATTATTTTGTTTCAATAGGATCTTCTGTAAATGAATTTAAATGAAATTTGATCCAAATATTTTAACTAAACAATGTGGTAGATTCAAACCACTTGAAGAAAACAATATAAAACTATTTTTTACCCTATGAATTGATTCACACATTGATTATCTGAAGAACTTGTGAAAAATGATATTTAAATCAAAGTATCAATCAATTCTTGAAGTGATGATTTCAAAAAATCTTTTTACCAAAGGTTGGGAAATTTGCCTGAATCGATTCAAGATCTGTGCATACAGACTAAGATTCAATTACCACACTGATTCATTAATTGTAACTACTTTGAAGCGATTTCATAATTGATTCACCAATTGAAAATTAGTTATTTTGTTACAATTAGTTACAACAATTATAAAAGCCCAACTACCTTTAGTTTTTAACAAGTTTTCATAGTTCTCTTTACTCTTCAAGTGCGAAAATCTATGAGAAAAAAGTTAAACAAGTTTTATCTCTACCTTACCAAGTTTTTGAGATTTAATCAAGAGTTTTTGGATCAAAGGTCAATTGAATTCATCTTAATTGTTTGAGATTTCATCTCAAACCTGTGGTATTGTATTTCTGAATCTTTCTTATTTCTATTTTTTCTTTAGATTTCTAGGGATTTAGCTTGTATAGGTTAGCAAGAGCCTATCATAATTCTTGTGTTTTGTTTAGGTTTAGAAGAGCTTGTTTATAATTCTTCTAGGTTAGCAAGAAGCCTGTATAATTTCTTGTGTTTTTTATTTTGAACTGGCCTTTTAGGAGCCCTTGTTCAATCCTGATTATTTCTTTATAAAGAGGTCTTTAGTTAAGAAAGATCAAGTGGAGTAGACTTAAATTACGGTTTTAATTCAAGTTGAACCACTTTAAAAATCAGTATCTCCAATTTCTTTTTATGTTTCTATATCTTGTTGCAAAATTATTGTTTCTATCACTTTTACATTCACTGATTATTAGTCTACTGCATATCTCAATAAAAGAAAATAAATCACTAACTTGTTAAATAAATAAGAAAAGTTCATATTAGATAAAGGTGTATATAAATTCCCCAATGAGAAAAGGGCAAGATCCAATTATTTTCTACATTTTAACATTTTATTAGGACAATTAGTTGGTATCAGAGCTTTAGCTCTAGATATACCTATATTTTTTCTTGAAAATATGGATTCTAACTCTTTCTTGTTGCCTGAATATCCACCAATGTATAAACCTCTTGGTTTCAATGGGGAACACTATACCTATTGGAAACAGAAGATGAGAGATTTTATTGAGACTACAGACATGGATATGTGAGAATTGGTAGAGGAAGGCTATGAATCCCCTAGGACAATAATCAATGGTGATGCAGAACTTAAACCTAAATCACTTTGGATAGAAAATGAAAGAAAGAAACACTTGCTTGCTGCAAAAGTGAAATGGATAATTTCAAATTC
>JANHAO010025670.1:0-11289 GCA_026873985.1 Saraca asoca
GTTTAGCAGAACCACTGGCAATAATTGGAGCATGTCTATGAACAGCTAGAGCAGTAAGTGAACCCCTGTGAGCATCAATAGAGAGATAGGCATTCCTACAATTTCTGATATCAAGGAAATGGATATCCCCAGCTTGAGAGGCACTGACAATCTGAAGGGGGAACAGATGCCGTGTAAATCCATCCTTGTTATGTATCATCAAATATAATTCTAAAACAAGATTCGTGAATTCTTCAGACATCAAAAGAAATATAAACTAGAAAGATGCTATGTTTACCTTTCCTGGGTCTAGTCCAGGTTGAAAGCCAATCCCAACGACTCTTTCTACTTTCTGAGTATGTGGCTGTGATGCACAGACAAGCCTAGGAAGCATTATTTATCATCAGACAACGAGAGAAACTTGCACACTAAACTAGAATGTCTAAATATAAAAATTTAGATACATAGAACCATGATGGATAAGGAATTCTGACAGAAGCTAACAGATGTCAACAATCTAGGTTCCTCAGCTAAACTCATCAAGAAGCAAGAACAGATTACCACATTAATATTAATATCATAGCAACAGTAGTTATCTTCCTAATATGCTTACATTTCAGGTGTCCTGACATCATAAAGTCTGACAGAACCATCTACAAAACCAGAAGCAAATTGACCTCCATGAACTTGAGATGCAGCCTGAAAATTTAAGATAATGCACACAAGGAAATACAGAAATTTGAATAGCAAGAACTCCAAACAGATAAAAGGAACCAAGACAATATAAGCATCAGTGTTACGGATTTGATAAATAATTTCGAAAGAACCAATGTGATGTATTTATGTCAAAGACCAATTGATAGCAGACAAATAGAAAAATAGAGGGAAAGAATTAGAGAATAATACACCTGTAGTACAATTAGACCCTAAATAGCCCACTCCAACTAGTCATAATACATACCCAAAGTGATAGCCAAGTACTCCTAATTAATTATTAGAATATCGTCACCAACTAAAACTATAGCAAACACTCTATTTATGATTGATAAATACCAAACATAGACTTCTGAAACTCTCCGTTTAGTGGATCAGACCAGCGAAGCATAGAAGAGCTGGGGAGTGACCTGCAAGGACAGCAAAGTCAGTCACACACGACGGAAGTGGTTCACCGAGCACGTTTTGAAGGTCAAGTCAACATTTAAGCAGAATTTTAGTAATATAATAAAGATGCTCTGAAGAAGAAATGCCTCTCAATATATATAAATATCGGATGTATGTGCTCTTGGATGAATGAAATGCAACCATGTGTCTTCAACATATTGGTAACGTCAGCAAGATTCCTGTTAGGCAATTGCTGTGATCACATTGTTCACGCATGCCTGAGTCACGCATTTGGTCATGTGTTGGTTAGGTTGTTGATTTGATAAGCTTCTTTAGCCAAGTCCTATGAGTAGGCCAATCGACCAGATGTATCAAGTGATCGGTATGCATCTGAGGCCGCTTGCCATAGCTGCTTCCTTAACTGGTCTTGGTCAATTGACCTAAGCTAATCATCTGGAGACCATAGATTATTTTAGACTGTATCATTTGCCACCTTTCTCCCTTGGTAGGAGACATGGTTGGCCTGCCTAGAGACCTTTTGTTCCCCTAGGCCAACTGTTACATGTCTTCCGCTAGTAATAATCGTTTGGCTTCTCAAAAGGTGTCGAGGTCCATAAAAGTCATATCAGTGATAAGGATTGCCTTCTAGGCCATTCATCTTGCCCAACCTCAGCCATTGGATCTCCTCCATCCTTCTATAAAAACCAGCCCAGGCCTCTTGAGCACGATCTTTGCCTTTTGCTCTCAACCCAGACTTGTTGCTCTCAACTTAGACTTGCTGCTACTTTCCGTCACTCTCTCCGACGCTCTTCCTCAACTACCGGCTGCTCCACCATGACTTTTGCAGATACTTTCTTCTACTTCTGCTTTTGTTGCTTTTAGGTTTTAGGGTTTTTTATCTCTTTTTCAAAATGCACAGGCTACAACAGTTATCTTCTTTTTTTTCCTGGTGGCTGCGTCTCATGCCTATCTGCCTTCTCCTAGGCTGCACTGGAGAGATCACTGTCTATCACTTCTCTCGGTCTAGATTCTCTTCTTTTTTCTCTCCTTTTTTTATGTGTTGGGACCTCCGAAGTCCACTCAACCTTCTTGTTCAACCGTCCTTCCCTTTGCTTCTTCACTCCAACCATACTATGTTTTCTTTGAAGGTGGTCCTCATCTTTGTGCTTTCCTACTTCATATCCAATGGATTGAGTGACCCCATCAACTTGTCATTAGACTCTTGACTCCTCATCAGATCTCAGGCAATACTTATTTGAACACATTATTTACAACTTTACTCTTCCTCTTTGTAAGAACATGGCCCATTGATCTCATAATGAACCCGAGAACGAACGAGTCCATCTCATTGACATTACACTGGATAGCCTACGAGATATCCATCCAGATGTAAAATTGATAGTTGCTTCTAATGAACGGCAAGATCCGGATGTAATCTGGGAGTTAGAGAAGGTCCACATTCACGACGAATCTATCAAGGGAATTTGAACCTACTAAGGAGGACGAGTGAGCATGCAACTATGACACCTTGTCCTTCGTGATATTTTACGGGGACGTGGTCCATCGTCTTCATGTTTGCCCCCCCCCCCCCCCCCTTTTCTAAGTTTCAAACAAGCGTCCTTTAGGCAATAAACATTTGCCACTCTCAGCTAACCTGCAATGCTTGAATTTTCCTTCTTTGTTTTTTAAGTGCTGCACATCCACCTTCATCTTACCTCAGCCGTGGGGTTTTTTTCCTTTTTCTTTGCCTACTCACAGCAAAAAGCTAGGGGCTAGGTGCATTTCATTCAGCGCTCTGACCGAGTTATCATAGAAAATATGCTTACCAACATTCGTATCTAAAAGCATTCTTTTTTCAAAGTCCACCATTTTTTCTTCAAGATAGGGGGCCACACTACCTGGCCAAGTGGACTAAACTTGCAAAATAGCACCGAAGCCGCCCTTTTGAAGACTTCTGGGACAATGATCAAGATCTCATCGTTCGACTGTTGACATTAGGGCCGTTTGATGCCCAATCCGTCCTTCGTACATGTTTTATTTTATAATTTGGCTTTGCTTGCTTACTCTATTTTTATTGACTTCTGCTTGTTCTTGTTTTATTTAGATTGTTGGCTAAACAAGGACATGATTGAGATACATTGTGCAAAGATTGACCCAAAGCGCCTAGCTGAGATTCATGCCTGGGTGTCATTGGCCTATAGCTCTTTAGCTGAAACCGTACAGCACATGATACCAACTCTTGGCTAACATGCCAGCCTCCAATAAATTTAAGCCACATTTGGATAGATAATCAGGGCATTTTTGTCGCTCATACAACCAAAACTCCATCCACAACATGTCCGCAAGCCAACATAAGCATGTAGTCGAAGCATTAGAGCATATCGAGTCTCAAAAAACGTCCACACAAACAGCTTCTAGTACATATCGATAAGGGACTTTTTAAAAATAAGGAGAGGGACAACTTCATTTTATTAATATATGTCTCATTATATAATTTTGAATGTGTAGGGGAAGTATCTCTAAGCTCCAAACTCTTATCCCTAACCCGAGTCACAGTGTCCACCTAGTCACTGGACGTGCCCCCTTAAAGAGCTTTCTAAGCAGAAACCCTAATGGTAAGAGTAAACATATTTTCTAAGTTGACATGAGAACTTTTCTCCTAACTCTAAAGGATTCTAATGCGCCAATGCGAAGATAAAAATGCAAGGATCGTAACCATATACTTTTCTACTCGTACTGGACAAACGATCAATGCTAAAAAGACACAAATATTCCCAAAATGGAAAAATTTTAAAAAATAATCCATAAATGTATTGAGAAAATAATTAGAATTTGTGTTAAGGAAAAAGTAAAGAGAGGCTAGAGAGAATTAGGAAGAAATTATTATTGAATGAAATAAGATGACTGAATTCCGTTAAAAGACTTAGTCCTACTCCTCTATTTATATAGAGACTATACTAGAGGTAAAATTATAATAAAACTCGATAACTTATTGACTTATCTAAATTTATTACTTATCTCTAGTATCATAGTCTAACTAAACAACCTAATGACTAATTAATCATATATTCTATCTCTATTTTCTAACACTCACCCTCAAGCTGAAACTTCCAAAGCTGAAGTTTGTTACATTAATTTGAACTTTTAAAAACAAAATGTAATAAAAAATAACTATAAAGAAAATTTAACAAACTTCAAATTGCGTAAAAGGCTTGCAACAAACATAGCACGCGGATAACTCCCCCTAAACCAAACACTTACAAACACCAAAAACAATGTCAAAACCTCGGTAAATACAACTCGTAGAAGTCTTCAGCTAACTACTCCTAAATGCTCTCTTGACCTTCTCCCAATTTTTCTCCTTGGCACAAAGACACAACTTCTAGAAGTCTTCTACTAGCTTCCCTTGAGTTGCTCCTCAATTTCTTAGCCAAAAACACCAACACCTATGGTTGGATATACGCCAAAATCACCAATACTACCACAAACCATGTTGCTCCCAAGTTGTATTCATTGAAGCCAAGTTCAAGACATTAAAGCAAGTCATACAATCAAATTAGTGGTTCAAACCACTTCATATTGAGGATAATCTCACCAAATTAGACCTGTGTAAACACAAGTCATGCCAATAGTGCTTCAAATCACATGAAAATACCAAAATTCGCCAAACAATACTCCAAATCACATGAAACACCAAAATTCATCAAACAGTACTCCAAATCACACAAAACACCAAAATTCACCAGCGCTCCAATTCACATGAAAACACCCAAAATTAAAATTATCCAAATGTGCATAGCACCAAAATGCACTCTAAACACATAGCAACACAACTTTACCCACAACAAAGTTGCAAGACCCAGAGCTACACTCAACACCTTCCCAACTCTAAAATCGTTGCCGTCAGAACGTTGCTGGAGAAGCTACTTCTCATAGCATCTCACCAAGTCCATCTCCACCAGCCCAAAATAGAACGCCAGTGGACCAAAGAATAAATGCAGTAAACCACAATGAAATAATGAAAATTGGAGCAAAAAATTACTCCCATACCACCAGGACAGCAACACTGATTTGGTTCAGATTCTTGCATCTGCCAAACCTCACCAACAATCAACAAGATCAACTAAAACACAACAAACATCTGAATAGAAGTTTCATCAATCCACAAACCAACATAATCAAGCTCCAAATCACTCAAACCATGTTCCAAAGTATGTCAAATCACCCAACCATGCAAAAATCCACTAAAACTACCTTGAGCATTGAGAAAATACACCACAAGCATCTCCAAGGAAGCCAAACTACCACAAGACCAAAATTGAATGACCTAGAGCTCAATCACATACAAAAAGACTCAAAAAGTGCCAGAGATGCTACTGTCGAAAGCATATCACTAGAAACTGCTTCGCGCTGTCACATGTTGCCACTTTCTTTTATGTTTGGTGTTCATGCGCCACCACAAAACTCGTGCATGTGTTTCATGTGCCATCTAGAACTGATCATCAATCTCCTTGTTTGCCTAAATGGGTTTCACCAGACTCAGTCTCCAGTGTCCAATAGTTGTGACAGCTACCTTGTTGCAGAACCGCTCTTCTCTCATGTATTTTTCCATTTTTTAAACTAAAAACTTAATTGACAATAACAAGGAAACCCGACTTCTGACTCAAGAATATTTTTTTTTCTGCTCTCATATTTTTTATTCTTTTCTTTCACTACAACTCAATCAAAAATAACAAAGAAAAATAAATAAACCTAAAATTCTACTAGAACAGCAACTCAATTTTTTCCCTTCTTTTTCTTTTATGAAATCAAATAACGCAATAATAAAAAAAAAAAAAAAAAAACCTAAATCCTAACTCGACAGTTTAACCTCTTTAGGTTTCCAAAAGTAGTATAACCCACTAGGCCTTAAGGTGGATGATACCGCTCTAATACCATGTTAAGAAAATAATTAAAGTTTGTATTGGGGAAAAAATAGAGAGAGGCTAAAAAGAATTAGGGAGAAATTATTGAATGAAATAAGATGGTTGAATTTCATTAAAAGACTTAGCTCTACTCTTTTATTTATATAGAGCATATACAAGAGGTAGAGTTATTATAAAACTCAATAACATATTGACTTATTTAAATTTATGACTTATCTTTAATATTGTAGTATAACTAAACAACCTAATCACTTATTAGTCATATATTATATCTCTATTTCCTAACAAAGTGCATTTGCTCCTAAATTTGCACCCCAAGGCCTCCTCTTCATGCTTGATTTTTACGCCAAGTTTCATCTAAAACTGAGCATGTTTGCCTATCAAATTAGTTCACAAAACCGACTTGTGACACTAGGCCCTAGCTAAGGAAAAGCCAATTGTGCCACCTACTGCCTAGCTCGAATCGGCACTGCTAGTAGATGAAGTTGCTTGCAATCATCCTTCCTCCAATCAGCCTGTGCCTACTTCCAACCACACCAAGACGCTATCTATGAGAAAATAGAAGGCTGCCTTTGAAGAGTTTATCCAAAGGCAAGGAGAGCAGTTCTTTCAACATCCTTGCTCCTGGTGCTAAGAAAATCAAAGTGGATGCTTAAAAAGAACCACTATCAATCAAGGCCTTAAGGGAGTAACCTGTCCTTTGATACCATAGACAGCCTATGGTACAAAAACACGGATTATGGCGCTTTCTTGCATAGCCAATTGCTTCTCCCTGCCGATTAAGATTGTATAGAAGAGTTCATATTAGATCATGGTCCCCTACGCCTTCTAAAATCTTTGGCAGCTCAAATCGCTTACTTAGCCGCTTCCATCTTGGCCACCATGCCAACCTTTGCTAAGAACGAGAGGGAATTGGCGTAAATTGAGACTGAGGTGGCCGATTGGGACAAGAGTATTTCCGATCTCACTGATCATATTGCTGAACTTGTGAAAGAGCAGGATGCCTTGTCCCAAAAAAGCGAGGATCTAGAGAAGCACCTGTCCTCTAAGGAGAAAAAGTTGGAGGTCAAGCCGAAAAAATGGGAAAAGAGTGAGGCGTCTTTCGACACAAGGCTCAAGGTTGCTATCACCAAAGCCGAAGATCTCAACTACCCCATCTTCCGAAGTGGATTTGCAGAGGCAATATGACAAATCTAACATTTCAATGCCGACACGTCGCTCAATCTATCCAAAACTAATAAGGATAAGCCTCTAGAGCAAATTCTAGCAGAGTTACCCAAGGAGTAGGCTTTCAGCTTGCTTTGCTACTGTTGTCATTTTCCACTCATTTGTTGTAGTTTTTTTTTTTGTATGAAATAAGCTGAACAGCTGTAGAAATGGAATGAACTTATGGACCTTTACTTCTGCGAGTAAAGCATTTTTTCTACTCATCTTTCATATAGTATTTGTCTCTGTATGCGCATCTCCAACTGGTTTTGACGTTCTACATTTTGTTGGATGATCATTATTTTGGCTTTGTTGAGTTCATCATTCGAATAAGCCTCCAATGGGGCCTTTTGTCTATCGTTTTACTTTGCCGATCTTCCACGACTCCAAGGGACTTTACACTTGCCGCTTACTTTTCTTTTCTCACTAACCTTTCAACCGTCCAGGCTTCTATCGGTTTTTTGGCCTTACACATTTTTTCTAGTATCGAGAGGTTCATTTGGTCTTTTTACTGATATCGAGGGATGTGCTCAACCTTCTACTAGTGATGACTTGGTTGGTGTGAAGACTAGCCTACCCAAGGACTTTTTCTTCCTGAGGAATTGAGACTATCCAGGGACCTTTCCTTCCAGAGGAATTGAGATTGCCCAGACACCTTTCCTTCCTGAGGAGCCTCACGGCCATCTCAACCATTCATCCCAATTTTCCTTGGTCGTATTTCTTCCAACCCTTTATAAAAAAAGCCAATTTGGGTCTCTTGAAAGTGACCTTTGTATTTCATTTTTGCGAGCCTCAAACTTTGCTGCTGTTTGCCACCGTTTTCTCTAACGCCCTTCTTTGATTTCTGGTTACATCACTACTTCTCTTGTAGGTAAGCTTTTGCATTGTTTCTATTTTTGCTTTTTGTATTTTAACTTCCTTTTTCCTTCTACTTCAAAATGCGCCAGCGAAGGTGGTTCTTCTTTAGCGACCATGCCTCTCGTGACTATCTGTCATTCCCTCGCATCGTACTACGGAGGTTGGTCTTTTCACTTTAGTCTTGCTTGTTTATTCTACCTTATTAGCTTTTCACTAGCTCTTTGCTTTAATTTCAAGTTACTAATAGAACAAGTCATTCGAAGATGGACTCCAAGCAATTGGCAAAAAGATGTGCTCGAGCTCTGGCCAAGCAGAAACGTGTTGTTCTACCAACAGCTCGGATCGAGTCAGCACCTAAAGCGACTGTTGTAGATGACTCCACTTCTCCCAATCGGGCAAAGTCTTCTCCCGATTGAATCAGCTTGTGTCTTGTGCAATCCGTCTACCCATCATAGGACTAAGTCTCCCTTCACAAATGCTTTATTCTTAACTTTCCTGTTTGTGATTCTAGCGACTTTCACCTTGTAGTGCTCATTTCACCGCTGAGTCATTTCTCTTGTCTCTATCAACATATCTAGTTCTTCCCTTCTCCTCTCTTCATTTCTTTGTTGCTTATATTATTCTCTTCGATCGGAGCATTGTCCGAGCTCAACCAAGAGCATAGCCTCGCTCCCGTATGTGAGCATCAAAGGCATCTTGCCGATGGCAGAATGTATAGTGGTTTTGTATGACCACAGGACGCTCACCAATTCTTCTGCCCATTTCCCTTTTGTCTCATCCAGCCTTTTGCATAGTCCTTCTAAGATGATCCTATTTCCCAATTCAACATGCCCATTTGATTAGGGGTGCTTGATGGATGTGAAATTTTGCTTAATTCCCAACTTTCATTTTAAGACATGTGAGATTCATGTTTTCATAAAAGATGCACAAATGCAGATATATCTTAGGCAGAAGTTTAGAAAGTCACCGACGGCAAACTGCTTTCTGTTGTCAAATATGATTGTTACGGGAAGGTCATACCTGAAAGGAGTTGTTAGCAATTTTCTTATGCCAAAGCATATATTTTAGAAATTCTACCTGCAAACGACCTTATTTCAAATGAACTTTTGTACGTTATTTGAGGGTATGGTAGCAAGGGATTCTGTCTCTATCCATTTGGTAAAGTAATCAGCCACTATCACCACATATTTTAACTAATCGAGAGCAACTAGGAATAGCCCGAGCAGGTCTATGCCCCATTGGTCGAATGGCCAAGGAGTGAAAATGGACATCTGTTCTACTACTGGCTGTCTTTGAACCTTTGCAAACTTCAGACACTTTTCACATCTTCGTACAAGTGCCGTGGCTTCTTTCTTTATTTTAGGCCAAAAGTAACCCAACCAAACGGCTTTTAGCGCAATCGATGCTGCTGCCATATGAGATCCACAAATGCCTTTGTGAATATTCCTCAGAACATCATTGGCTTCACTTAGTTGGAGGCACCTCAAAGACGGGAGGGAAAAATTCTTCTTATATAACTACTCTCATTCTACAAAGAAATGTGTTGCCGTTCGCTCAACCTTTCAAGCTTTCTTTTTTTTTTAATTTCTGGCAACCGCCCTTCTAAGAATGCCATGATCGGGGTTAGCCATGTTTCCTCCTGCTCCATACATGTTACTTCATCCGTGCAAGTGGATTGCAATGTCTCCTGAATTACAGTTCTGTTGTTTACCGCTGATTTGGCATTGGCTAATTTGGCCAACGTGCTTGCACATTTGTTTTCTTCCCTTGGAATCCTTGCTAATTCAAAATTGAACCCTTTCAGTAAGCTTTTAGACATGTCAGCATACCTTGCTAGTGTTGGCTCTTTTACTTTGTAATCTCGCCTAACTTGGGCAATTATCAGTTGAAAATCACTCAACTTTCAGTGACTGTGCCCTTACTTCTTTTGCTAACTTCAACCGACAATCAATGCTTCATACTTTGTCTGATTGTTTGTTGCTTTAAAGTCAAATTTCAATGAGTATTCCAAGACTAAATCTACAAGTCCTAAAATTACCCTTTCCCTACTACCTTTTCCATTCGACGACCCGTCTACATATAATGTCCATGTCGGGCCTTCCAACCCAAGCTCCTCTGCCTTCGCCAGCTCTACCACAAAGTCTACCAATGCTTAAAATTTTACCACCTTCCTTGCTTCGTAAATGAGTCCATATTCTAACAACTCAACTGCCCAAGCTGCTAAGGCTTCTACAGAACTTGTCAAATCGGAGCATCCATTCGAACAACCATTTGGTGGCTTTGAAAGTAAGGTTTTAACTTCCTAGATGTAGATAGTAAGGCGAAAGCTAACTTCTCTATTTTCTAGTACCTTATTTCAGCTCCATTCAGGGCCTGTTTGGTATACTGTATTAAACCTGATAGGATAAGCTAATATGATATATTATGAATTTATCAGTCGTTTGATACAACTAATGTATTGTATAAGCTTATCCATCAAACCCTTCTTATCCATTAAAATAATGGATAACCTAATCAGGTTTAGGGGGGTGGGATTAGACCTGATTAGATTGTGGTGTGTAAAACATTTTAATTATTTTCCAATCCAACCCCCACCATCATTGCAAATCGACATTCTCACCGTTGCTTGAAACACGCTAAGAAACTCTAGGTTCTCTGTTCTCTTTCAATTTTCTTTTCCATTGTTGTTTTGTTCTCTCAAATTATTTTTTCATTGTTGTTCTGTTTTATCCAATTTTCGATTCTTTTCCAGGTTCTCTGTTCTGTTTGTTCGTGCTATCCACCTTCTTCTCTATTCTTATACTGTTATATATTGAGCATACTAGTTACAGGATTAGAAATCTTCTGCCATCGAGTTTCATTATCCCACTAAAGTAGAACGTGCAATGTAGAAAGTACAGAATGATGCACAAATTTGCAATTTGATTTTGGTTTTTATTTTTTCAAAATATCCTCATATGTCTTACATGACAATAACAAATAGTAAGATTTTGGAACCCTCTATAATCTTATTTGTTGTTGTGGTATAAGGCAGGAGACGAATGCCTCCAATCAAACTTCATATCTGCAATTTATTCATAAATTTGTTGATTTTGATAATGGATAGATGAGGGAAAGCATGCCTACAGTTGTCCTAGATTATACTCCATATTAGTTGTGAATATGTTTATTTGATCTATGTATTTTAATATCAGGTATTTTAGGGATTCATCTATTTTTG
>JANHAO010025671.1:0-11289 GCA_026873985.1 Saraca asoca
TTGTTGAATTTCTTCTGACATTACGAAATTCTTTCAATTCCTACTTCAATGGGAGATATGCAGCTACTGGTGATACTAGACCTGTGCAGGAACAACTTATCTGACTATTTTCCAGAGGAGTTGATAACGGGTGGAAACTAATTGGAATTTCTCAAGTTATCCAGCAATAATTTGTATGGAACTATACCATCTACAAAATCTAACTTGGGGGTTTTTTCTACGCTTGCACAACAATCACTTCAGTTCACTGAAGAGACCTCAAATGTGTTCATGAACAGTTCCCTATTCAGAGTACTAGACTTCAGCAACAATCATCTAAGTGCACACTACCTGGTTGGATCGGAAACTTTCAGCAATTAAGTTCTCTTGTTGTGTCGCGAAATTCTTTGCAGGGCCCTATATAATCAGTCTTTGCAAATTAGACAGACTTACATGTTTAGACTTGTCTGAGAACAATTTCACTCGCACTTTGCCCAGTTGTTTTGGCATGCCAAACCTGAGGTACATACATTTGCAAGGCAATAAGTTCTCTGGACCCATACCCAGTGTTTTGGTGAATTCTTCGTTGCTGCTGACCTTGTATTTGATGAACAACAGATTTTCGGATGAAATTCCCAGTTGGATTCGCTCCTTTTAAAAATTGAGAGTTCTTCTCCTCAAGGGAAATGCCCTTGGAGGTTCCATTCCAGTTGATATATGTCAAATAAGGGGCATTAGTATATTAGATGTTTCAGACAACAACCTTTCCGGAGAAATACCATCATGTTTCAAAGACATATCATCAGGGCTTTTGGATCCGTTGAACCAATCCTTGTTCAGGGAATACTTTATAATGAATCCTATTGACTTCACCAAGTACACATCCTGAAGTCAAATTTATGTAGATGAAGGTGAAACTCCTCTGGTAGAACAGAGCAATTAACAAGGTGGTAAATGATAGAAAATGGCTTGCATAAAGATCAACGAAAGTGATCTGTTGATCACTTTCTAAGGCTTGAGTTAGTTGAAGAAGTATAGCTTCAATATCAGTAGTAAGAATTAATTACATAAGAGAGGTATTTGAGGATTTTTATAAATGTCAAACATGTCATTTGACATGCTTTTAGACTAATGGAAAGTATTCACGTGTTCATAACGCATTGTTGGCATGAGCAATATTCACATTTTGTAGTTGATGGTGTAGTCACACTAATTGTGCATATTTCTAAGCATATCAATATGTGCGAGGTTGTTAAGAGACTATCTTATTTTCAATGGGCTTAGTAGCTAAGTCTTGACCTAGGCTGACCAACCTAAAGCTTCTATTAATAGACCGTGTTTTTATGCCACTTCACACTAATGATCCTCGTGTTCTAACTTTTGGAGACTTAGACCTTATTTATAACATTATGGATCAGTTGTTCGACCATAACTTTTCTTTGGATGACTCACTTGGATGAATTCGGATCATTTGACCCATTTATTAGTTCAATCGAGTGATCACTATGTAGACAAGTTCATTTTGGACTATGTAAAAGGGTATTGATATTTTAGACAGACCAAGAAGTTGAATGCATGTATTGAATCCTATATGGGAAACATCTTGTATTTCATGTCTGGGATAGACTTCTCATGTAACATGTTGACAGGATCAATCCCTCCTCAAATTGGATTCCTTAGTGACATCCATAGTCCATAAATTAAACTTTTTAAACAACTAATTGATTGGATCCATACCAGAAACTTTTTCTGGCCTCAAGTAGATGCAAAGCTTAGATCTCTCCTACAACAGATTGAGTGGTCAAATTCCTCCTCAACTGATAGAGCTATACAGCTTGTCTGTGTTCTTTGTGGATCATAATAATCTAGCTGGGAACACAGCAGAGAGAAAATCTCAGTTTGCAACTTTTGGACAAAGTAGTTATGAGGGGAACCCTCTTCTTTGTGGACCGCCATTGGAACAAAGTTGTGAAGAGCAACCTGGACAACAATTCCTTCTGATGTACAAGAAAATGATTTCGTTGAGACCTTCATAAGGAGTTTGGGAGCTTCTTTTGTTGTTGCATTTGCAGGTGTCATTGCCTTTTTCTACTTCAACTCATACTTTCTGTGATTCACCTTTGCATCTTTGCATGTAACGTGTTTGATTAAATGCTGGCAAAATTCCTACTTGGCGCATATTTGTGTTACGTCGGAAGGAGAGATCCTGTAAAAGAAATAAAGAATAACTACACATAATGAACGACATCTCGTGCTTACTGCTTAGTAGTTTTAGAATCCTCATTTCTAATTTAGTTGTTTTGAGATAATCACAGGAGGTCTAATGGTAAAAAGGTAAAAGAACCCTTATAATTTAAAGGAAAAATGGCACACTCCAAATTAAAGTTACCCTGCCTATTTTAAAATAAATGTGATTAATTTGATTAAAATTATGTCTTATTTATAATAAAAGAAATTGATTAACGATCAACATTTTCAATAATGACAGAATGACATCCGATATTATGTTGGAGTGTTTTTCACTTCGATATCTTAAATTTGATATATATATATATATATATATATATAAATTAAGTGGTACGAGTATAACCAAAAGAAGGATTACTCATAATTTAAACCAAAGTTAAACATCACAAAAGTTCCTCAAGCATTCCAAAAATTTTCTAAATTTTTTTGCCGTGTACCATCCATTCATCTTTTTAGTCCAGGAGGAAACTTAGATTTATTATATTTTAGTTTCAATTCTTGCTATGACTCATTTTATTTAGAAATATATTTCAAAATTTTCTAATATTATAAAAACTATAATATTTATGGTCACTCAAATATTATTATGTAATAAATGTCTTTCATTTGTCAAAACATGACAAGTGAGAAGAATTTTTTATTTTTTTTATTTTTTTTCAATTCCAATTTAAATTTTGAATGAAACTTATATATTTATCTACTTTAATAGTAAATTATTTATTTATATTATATATAGCTAATTTCTAATTTAAATTTTTTACTGCTATTAAATTATTATTATTATTTTTTAATTTTTAATAGTTGAATTATTTATTTATTTGAGTAATAGAATTTTGATACCCATTTTAATATTATTGGAATGATTTTTAACTTAGAATTTGATGGTATTATATTTAAATATTTAATATTAAAAATAAAAATTAAAAATATTTTAATTTTTCAATGAGTTGCATAATTTAAATTTTAAATAATTTTAATAATATATTTTTTAATTTTTAAATTATAACTATTTTGATAAATGTTATATACCATTATTAAAAGAAAATATTTAATAAAATTATCTATATCTGATTTTCAATATAAATTTATTAATAAATTTTAAATAAATTATGCATATTAAATAATTTATATATAAGTAAATAATTATATTTATATAAAAATAAAATACTTATCAACATATGATTAGTAATATTTAATTATAATTTGGAAGATAATGTCTATCTAAAAATTTTAACTTTTTAAAATTTTATACTATTTTTAAATATTAAATACTAAATTTGATATTTTATAATTTTCTTTTCTAAAATTTTGATATTTTATAATTTTATTTTCTAAAATTTTTATCAATTTTAAGTATTTATCATAATTTTAATTTAAAATATTTCTAAAACTTTATAAAAAATATTCCTAAGATATATATTTTTTTAAGATAATATATTATTTACAACAATACATGAACTCTTATTAATTAAATAATTAAATATTCTAGCATAAAGTAATTAATTTAAATTTTTAAACAAAATAACTTATAAATAAATTCATCAAAGTATTAATATAATAAGAAAATATTTTTTAAAAGATGAAAAATTCAAATGATAAATTTAGTTAATTTAGAATATTAATGTAATAACTTTATCAAAATAAAAAAAATATAATATTCCCTCACAATTAACACAAAAATAATTATACTAATTATACCATCATCTAAAAGATAAAAAAATTATGATGATGTACCTATATTTAAATAAATTATAATTTATAATCTAAATTTTTAGTACAAATTATTATCAAATAAAATTAATTAAACTCATACATAACACAAGGTACAAGCTAATTTTGTATATATAGGTCATTCTATGGCATAAGCTTTTTTTCTTTTTACAATTCAAAAGATTATCCACAAGTCAAAATATTGTATAAATATGGACTCTTTTGGGTCATACTGCAGCCTAAAATAGTTTATAATTTCTAGACAATCGACCTAACTCAACCGACCACTTTAGTTAAGTAATCGATTGGCACACGATTTGGCATAGACCAATCCACAAATCACATCTGATCAATTGGTTCAATCACAGAACTTGACCAATTGAGAGTTTTGTGAGCCAATCGTCTAACCAAAGCATAACCAAAAGTATTATCAAACCTGTATGAATAATATGACAGCAGCAATCGCTTTGTGAGATTCTCACAACAATACTAATGGATTGAAGACGCATGATAACACTCCATTTGTCCAAAAGCATGTAATTGATAAGTTCAACATATATGAATATTAAGATATATTCCTTCTTTACATCTATGTTGACTATACTACTAAATTTTATTAAAATACTGATTTCAACATCAAAATACATTCAATAACATGTTGTTCTTCGGGTCCACTTGACTTTGTCGATCAAGCTATGCAGTCAAAGAGTTTCCACTTGGCTACCCTATAGGTATGTTTTTACCTTTTGTTCTTTTGTATTCTATTTTTTGTTTAATTGAAGTGATATTTCATTGTTTTGCATTGTGACTTCTATGAAAAAAGTTACATTTACGAAGGAATTTACGAAAACTTTCAACGCAGAACAAGTAGTGCAAGTCGTGATATCGTAGCTTATTGTAATTTTTTATAAAAAAATTACATATTTTATATAAAGTAAAAAAAAAAAGAGAAATATAAGTTGACTTTCTTTGAATTATTCAAAAATTATATTTACATTTCCTCTAATTTGAAAATTTACACTAATCTTGTCTTTAATTACGAAACATGTTACACATAAACATAAATTAAAATTTTCTACTTAGTTTTCTATTAAACAGCCCTTTCCTTTTGGTTATTGCTATATTTTGACCAATTAATATAAAAAATATCCCTTTACAAGCTCTCATTTTTTACATTTTTTTCACCAAAAGAAGATATTTGATAACAAAATTCTTTATAACAATAACAATTTTACCATCATCTAATTTTATTAAATAAAAAAAATTAAAAAAATAGCTTATAACAAAAAAAAAATATCATACAAAATAATTGAATTCATTTCTTAAAATAAACCTTCAACATTTACATTTATATATGAGAATTAACAATAAAAAAAAAAGAAAAATAAACTAGACACATAACTAAAAAAAATTGCAAAAATTCTCGTTTATACCTAATCAATAAACAAAAAGAATTACACATTTAATTAATAAGCAAAAAAACTATCGCAAGCAAATACCAGACGTTTGTGTGCAAATGTGAAAAATTCTAGTTTAAATATGATCAACAAAACATAACAAATTGATTAAAAGAAAAGATTAGAGAATTGTAATTCCATCTTAACTTTTAATTTCTTTTGATAAAAGATTTTTTTTTCTTCAGTTTTTGTGCCTTGACGAGAGAGAGGAAAAAAATAAAGTTGCAAATTTTTTATTAATTTTTATTAAATTGTATAAAAAGTTGCTTTTGTTTTAAAGATGGTGTAGTAATTAAATATTATTTGATTTAAAAATCTTAATTTTGAGTTAATAAACAAATATTTAAGGAATATCCTGCTAAATTTCTAATGTAATATACTTAATTGCAGTAAAGTATAGAATTTCAAACTAAAAAAGATATCAGTGTAATTTTCGTATACCTTAGAAGAAATAAATGTATTTTTTCAAAAAAAAAAAAGACATTGTTAGAACAAACAATGTTATTATTGCAAAAACTATTTGATAGATTATAGTTTTTTCAACATCTCTCTTAAGACTTACATAGGAAGAACACATAAATAAGTAGCAAAATTTTTTGTATTTATAACAACTTCATGTAAATAACTTGTGGCTCATGTGTGACAATTTACATACTTGAATACAAAACTTACAGAATTTCTGATAAAACTTAGAGTTGCAATAATATATGAAAGACTTGTAAGATTGATCTTTTAAAATTTTAACAATATACTGTGAAAAAGTTACAATTGGAAGTGACCCGAGGTTGAAATTAGAACCATATTGCAATAATTAATATATTCTTTGTGAAATCTATGGTAATTTCTCAATAAAAACTGAAAGAATATTAACAAATGTTGTACTGCAATATTTTTATTAAAATTTTTGATAAATAATGCAACTATAACATAGTTTGCTATATGTTTGTCATATGAAATATTAGGATAAAAATAAAAATTTCATATAACATATATTTTATACTAAATAGAATGAATTCTAATAAATTTTTTGATAAAATGATGAATTTTATAATAATGTAAATGTAATTAAAAGAAAAATTATAAATAAAATAAAATAAAATCTTATTTAAATTAAATGAAAACATCATGTGAATTTAAAAAGCAATCATTTGAATTTAAAAAACAATCGGAGAAAGATTTTTGGAAAGAAAATGGAAAGAAACAGGATTTGGGGCAAGTATATTGACTAATTGTAGTAATTTCAAAACAATGAAATTAACGAAAGTGGGGTGAAAACTGAAGTGCATGCATATTCTATTGATGGAGAAAGCTCACAAAGTTAAACACAATATGGAAGCCATTATTGTGAAGATAGCTAACAATTTCCTTAAAAATGCTGCAAAGAAAGCTGTAAACTAATGTAAACATATTTGGTCAAATGCATCATTTAAATAAAATATAAAAAATGGGACTGATATGAAAATTCAAAGTTTTAATAAGAATAAAAATGGATATTCAAAAATGTATCTATACAAGTATATGGCAGAAACAGAAATTAATAGATTATTTTTTAATTGAGATAAATACGGAATATTATTATAATATCGTAATAATTGGCATTGTGGGGTTTAATATTCTTATAATATCGTAATATTATTATAAGACAACAAAAAGAGGAATGAATTCTCTTCTCATGAGAATATGTTTTACCATTAGATTATTTCTTACGCCCAAATTTAACAATAAAGTAATCTTGTGTGAGAGCAATATATACAAAATTATTGTACGTGTAGTATTTTTACAAAATTAAAAGTTATTGGATGAAATTATGAAAAAAAAAAAAAAAGGTTCAGTTTTTTCATAACAGGAGAATAAGTAATATTTTCATATTATTTTTATACTTTATGTTTGCTAATATATTAATTTTAAAGCCCAATAGACAATCAGTAATTTTCTTCTGGAATCTCCTATTCAATGACTCAGTTTAGAACACGTAAACTCCTCTGTTTTTTTTTTTCTTTTTTCTAAAGAAAATCTTAAGGTGCTATAAAAGTTTTAATGGATGGAATTAATAGAATAAAAAATAATATGAAGAATCAAAATAGCTTAAAAGTTTTTTTTGGGATGGCACTGTCAGTTGGAATAGGCATTCTCAACGTACTATCATTCTATCAAATATGATAAAATTTTCTTTCAATCAAAAAGTGCTTTATTATAGTTTTTTATGGTGAGTAAAATTTGATAAACTGGACATAACCATCAAAATTTAATCGTAAATTATCGATTAAATGCAATTTCATTTTTTCAATGGTTAAATGTGGATGAGTTTTTCTTTAAAAGAAAGTTATGAAAAGATAATATGATCCAAAAAATTCATCCAAATTCAACTATTGAACATAATTTATTTTTTAATTATACATATATTTCAAAAAATGTATTTTAGAAAAATTTATTAGTAGGTTCATGAATTAATTTATGATTAAATTTTGATTTTATGTATTTAGTAATTAATACACTAGACTATGATATATAAAGTTTTATGTAGTAGAAAGCATCGTTTACTCTTGTTTATTCAAGTTTATACACTACATGTACATGTCAAATGATTGAAGCATATTGAACTTCAAAAAGTAATATTTAATCAATTTTTTTATTACATCGAACCATTTAATGTAAAAAAAAAAAAAATAAGATTGAGATTGGGTGTGTAAAATAGCAAATTAAGGGTACTCGCATCAATCTGCTTTAATCCTATATCATCAGTTAAATTTCCATTAAATTATCCATTCCAAAACTTGTGAATTAAGATTTTTCAAGTTCGGTTAATTAGAGGTGAATTAGATAAGAACCCTTAACCACTCATAATCAATTTGCTATCAGCCCTAATAGTTTTATCCTTAATATTTTTCTTGAACCACAAGAATACCTTCATATTAAAATTAACTCAAAACAAAAGAATCTTTTTCAATATTGTGCTAATTTTATTAAAAGCCTATATGCACCATATTTAATAATAAAAATTAAAACACAAAATATTAATAATTATTTTAAACATATAAATAAATAAAACTTGTAAAATAATCTTAATAGAATGACATTCTATTTTTTTTATCAAGGATATTACTTTTTTTATTTTTGGCATTCCAATCTACCAAAGGCATGAAATGGTCGTTTCATTCTTGAGCATCCCATATATAACAGTGTAATGATCATTCCATTACATCATATTCTTATACCCATTCTCATTCTTATTTTATTCCAAATTGTTTCCCAAATTCCCTCATCCAACTGGACCAGCTGCGATTGTAAATTTCCAGAGGATTGACAAAATGTCTTCCCTTTGACACCAGAAAATTGACCATTTCAAGTTGAACGACTCAATCAAAATCCCAGTTATTTTCTTGGAAAATTAAAGACTAGATTTAGGAAGATAGAGAGGAATGTCAAGCAAATAAATCATTCAACTAGCAGTAGAATTATGCCATTGTTACTCCTGCCATTTACATGGAAAGACAGGAATCTGAAATTTCTCTAGCATAACCTGAATTTAGTTTCCCACCCTACATTATGAGGGGAAAGTTCATAATTGAATAAAACTAAAAACAGATACCACTAAGAAAAGGGATCTTTTCAAGTTGGAAGTTTTTCTGACAAGTAGAGAGCAAGATTTTCTCTCAAAATGGAAGCAGTCTCGTCGGCAAATTCAGAAGCTTGTTCTCGATACCCGGAATCATGCTGGTGGCACAAAGGCATGTCATCATTTATATCATCCTCCGTATCAATAACTATGTTGTGTAGTATACAGCAAACCAGAATAATCCGTGGTAGCCTGTGCTTATCAGGCTTCCACATAACACCTTGAATTATCTTCCACATCTCCTTCAACCTAGCCAGTGCTCTCTTGGCCACAAACCGCGTTCCTACAAGCCGCCTATTAAACTCAACCTGATGTTCCAAGAGGCCTTTCCCTTTATAAGGAGTAAGAAGCCATGGCAAAAGGGGAAAACCTGAATCGCCAATTATGTATTCTTTCAACACAGTTCCTTCTGAGAGTGTTTTCACACTGCCATTCAACCTCTTCCCTTCTTCAACAAGTTTGAAAAATGCAGAACTCCGAAGCACAACTTCATCACTCAGACTTCCCGGCCACCCGGTAAGTATGTCACGGAATTTCAAATCTGGGTCCACAATTGCTTGCAATATCATGCTGCAGTTCTTCTCTCGATCCAGCCATACATCATTCAAAGAGTCAATTGAGGGCAAAGTCATTGTTATGTGTGTGATGTCAACCGCACCACAACAATTCGGAAGGCCACGTATATTCTCAAACTTGGACTTTATCTCTTCCATTTCCATTTCAGTTGAAGGCCATCGAAGATGGCGGAGCCCTCTTTCTTCCATTGCTTCCACAAACCTCCATGTTATCTGGGATACGGTTGATTGGTTCATCCCAAATGAGTCACCGATAGTAGACAATGACTCGCCAGAGCTAAGCCTCCTAAGAGCAACAGCTACTTGGTCATATAGACACAATGGTTTGCCAAGAATATCGGTATAACTTGAGGATCTAGCCATCATATCTTCTCCCACAAGAGAACAAATGTAATCAAATGTCTTTCTTGAGATCTTGAAGAGAGACTCAAATTTCTGTGAATCCTTCGTTTGAGATAAAGGTCCTAGAAGTTGCAAAGTTGAAGTAAGAAAATAAATATATATATATATATATATATATCAATTGGACAATCTTGTGATTAGCCTCAAAGTTCACCATTAAAACAATATATTCAAAATTATATGTTCTGCGCATGGCACAGCTTCTTTTAAAATACAAGAAGCATGACCAACTTGCAACTTCCCCAGACCAAATGACATATATCACATAGTTTTAGAACAGATTTTAGAAAAAAAAAAAATCCTTTTATTCAGCAATGCATGCTACTAAAGAAATGCATCTGGAAAAAACACAGTTTTGGCATAGTACAATCAAAAGGGAGAAGGAATGGAAAAGAAAGCGATAGATGGAAATGAGGAAAAAGGTAGACATGTTTCACCAGTGGTAACCTTAGGCTAATACACAGAATGTTAACATCCGATGCCTCATTACTACCAGAAATTTGATAAAATCGGTAAATATCCTAATTATGCAGAATGTTCCAGTAATCTTCGAAGAAGGAAAGATTTTGACTATCAACAAGTGCTTTAACAGAATATCAGAAACACATGTTCACATTAAAATTTAAAAAAATGCAACTTTTGTAAAATTGGTAAGCATCAGTCAGTCAACTGTTTCCCCAAAATATGACTTTCTGGAGGACAGAATAATTAAATTTGCCAGACAGAATCAAAGATTTTCAGCACATCATGCCTATAGTTACCCTCTTCCTTTACAAAGTCCAAATGAGAAAATTAAACAGCACAAACCTACAAAAAAAAAAAGGAAAAGAAAAAATAACGGTTAAAATATTTTCCCCCTGAATATCCTACAAGGGAAATAGTCCTCAGATTTTCTTTCAAATCTTTCAACTATAAACAAGAGGAGCTGAACAAGAGAGAGATACAATGGAAAACTTGTCACATGACCCTAAGATAAATCACATGTCAGGAGACAGTAGACAAGAAAGTGCTGCCACTATAAATATATTAAATTCAAGAAAATTGGTCCCTGATGCCTACATTACAGAAATTTTTTCCTTTTTCATGTTGTGTATTATGACAATCATAGTCACCTCCAAAAATTTGAAGAGATATACAGTGAAGGTGTAAAGTAAGCTGGAAATCTTGTAGCTGCAGACAATAATCAAAACTTTCGAAGGACATCTAGAAGACCTAATGGTTAAAATCCTTTCAAGAAGTCAGAGTGACAAAAATTGAGGATGCCTTTTAGGACAAGATATGCTTCTCTTATGAGTTACTTATG
>JANHAO010025672.1:0-11289 GCA_026873985.1 Saraca asoca
GATTTCTTTTATTTTTATATAATGTTAATGGAAATATTCAAATTAATTATATATTTATCAATATGTAATTTATATGGTATGATTAGAAACATTAGGTATTAAAATCAAGGTATCATTTCTATTTTTTTAAAAACAAGCACCTTCAGTGATGACAAAAGTCATCACAGAAAGTCACATCCCAGCTTCAGTGACGACAAAAGTCGTCACAAAAAATCACTTTGTCCCTTTAGTGACGAATTTTGTTGCCACTAAAGGTAACCTTTAGTGATGACTTTTTGTCATCACTGAAAATAGCTTAAGTCATCCTAAAGGTTTTAGTGACAACTTTTTTAGGCTTCTATGATGACTTTTGTCGTCATTGAAAGCCGATTTTCTTGTAGTGCAAAGAGCAAAGATGTGTGACAAGAGTAGCATGGTGTTCCCCTATTCTGGAACTGGCAAACCAACGAGGTCTAGTTGCAAGTGTAGCTCAAATTGAGCTTCCAAAGTATTTCTTAGAGGTAGTTTGACTTACTATTTTTTTTTCGAGATTAGATTACTCTAAGGTACATTAGCAATTTCAAATTAGACATTCAAGAACCCTAAACCTTCCCTTGTAAACTTATTGATTGTTCCTAAAATTTTTAGCGAAGTGTTGTGGAATTGGCAAGAAGTAAATAGAACTGAAGCAGATCTTAGTCCAATTGATGAAAACCTTGGGTAAGAGTTTAGGGAATTAATTGGATTCTCGGCTTTAAGTTTTAACTTAATTTTTGAAATTGGAATACCTTTACGTGAATAAATGCTAATGCTAAGATTCATTCTAAATTAAGTGTTTTAGATCAAGGGATTTTCTTGGAACTTAGAAAAGAAGCTAGCATTTGTAATTTGGCTTGGATAAAGAATAAGAATTTTCTTGAATCCTTGAAAGGTGAGTGGATAATTTATTGTTGTGTTGTGATGAAAAAGTTTATTTTAACTATTATTTTGAATAGGAGAATTAGATTATATTGCGATCCCAAATTAACTTGAATTTTGTACAAGTTATTCATATTTGAAAGTGAAATTATATGTTGTAGTAAATTGTATGTTCATTACATATATAGAAGTAATGGGTTGTTTGAAAGTTTTTGTCAAAAGATTGTGTTATAGGTAAAAAAATGGCTCCAAGAGAACAAGTCCTCGAGCATGATGAAGGTCGAGCCCTGCACCTTGCCAAAAGCACCCAGTAAGCTTCGCTTCTCCCTCCGTTAGAAAGTGGCACAGCAAAGTCATTCCGATGCCATCTCACAAGGCAAGCCTCACCTCGCTCACTATAAGACAGCGATGTAGCGACGTGGTCATAAGACCAGCTCACTAAATAGTCAACTACCCTACTCAAATTTGCAACCTCGCTACAACAGCATTGAACCCGCTATAGCGGTTCCTTTGACACCCCCAAGTAGGAATTTCCACTCAAGGTGCCAAGCACTTCGCATGGTAGAGCAATGCTAGGTGACGGGTGCAGATAGATGCAAGTCTACAACTGACCAAGGGGACGCACCCCGCAGCCTACATTCTATAGCAATCGAGTTGTAGTCTTCTATTATCTTTTCAATTTTATATCTTGATGTAACACAACTGTAGTTTGTAATTAATGCATGTAACTCCTCCTCTCTCTATAAATAGGATTGCATTGCTAGAAGAGAGAAAGAGAAACAAACAACTCTGTAAGTATAAACTCTACCAAAAGCATTTCTCAATACATTAATAAAATCTTTGTCGTGGACGTAAGGTTTGGTGTCGCCTGAATTTGGTCGAACCATGCTAAAAACACTATGCCTCACTTTCCTTCTTCCTCCCTGTCCATCTCCTTCTGGGCTTCAAAGGCAGTATTGGATCTCGAACTCATCTTGTTGGCTGGATTCTGAGACTTTCTATGTGAACTGAAATCCAATGTCAACATTTTGGCAACATTTGTGGGGACTGCCTGCTCTTTGAAGTCCCTATTATAGCACAAGAATGGCTAGAGGAAGAACTACTCGGAGCTCAATCACTCCAACCCTCCAGTCGATGGACAATCCCACTATAGAGGCTCACCAGCAATCTATTAATGCCCTAGAAACTCAAGAGGCACCAATGCCCAGGCAATCTCGTTTGGCGCTTGAAACCACAGTAAGAGAACTGGTGGATATCGTCAAAGCACTGGGGCAGCCCTAAGTTCAGAGTACGTAGAGATAAGAAGAACTCATAGTACAGCTTCACAAAGAGGCTTAAATAGAAACCCATGAAGATCGTGATGGTCAGCAACTAGGGGGCTCGCAATGACCAGGAAGCTCCACCCCTCAGTCTGAGACGTTGAACTAGACAGTGGAGGGGATCCTTCACTGGCTTGAATGGCTAGAAGAGCGTTCGCAACCTCAGAGCCATTAGCATGCCATGAGGAAAGCTCTCCATTTTCTATGGAGATCGAGATTTAACCTTTCCCATAGAAACTCAAAGTGCTCGCATCCTGCTGCATGATAGGAATAACGGCCCAAGTGATCACTTGGATGCATTCAATACCTAGATAGACCTCTAGACATCAGACCCCCTAGTGAAATGCCACGTCTTTCCTATGACATTAAGAGGGACACCTCAATCATGGCTCAAGCACCTCCCGGCTCACAGCATTAGTATCTAGGAAAAATGTCAAGGGAAATTCATTGACCAATGCCTACCACTGAAGAAACAACTTGCACCCCCCTGCCATCTCGCAATGATTTTCTAGTGAAAGGATGAACCGCTCAAGGACTACATAGCCTAATTCAAGCATGAGGCCAACTTCGTGGAGAATCCCTCAGAGGAGGGCACTCTAATGGCTATCTCTGTGGCACTTCACAAAGATGAAAAATTGTACCAGAGACTCTACAAGTCCCTAGCTCGAGACCTCATTAAATTCTATGAGTGAACCATTAAACAAATAAGGTGGGAAGAAACCTTCGAAATGAAGGAACCCAAGTATAAAGTGGCCTATAGTGGTCCCACCGTAAGCAAAAAAAAGGGTAGCGAGAGTCACAACAAGCTCGCTCCTCATCTCACAAGAAAAGCGAAACCTCATCAACCTGAAGACTACTTTAAGAGCTACAACATCCTATTAGATACACAGGACAGAATCTTCGTCGTAGAAAGGCGTAACAAGGACTTCAAAAAGCCCAGACCAATGAGGGTGCCTGCTAAGCCTAGAGACCAAAGCAGATTTTGTGCTTATCAAAATGAGGTTGGGCACACCACCTCAGAACATCGGGCACTAAAAGACGCCATAGAAGACCTCATCAAAAGAGGCCCATTACAGGATTATTTGGTGAGATCATCAAGACAGCATGTTCAGCAAGCTCAGCAAGTTGTCACCCAAGAGCCTGAGCCCTCCATCAGAACCATATTCTGATCCTATAACGCTCATATGTTATCAATGGTGACTAATTGTATCAACTATTGGATGCTGAATCAATGCAAACTGCCAATTGAAGGAGCATTGTCTAGATAGAAAGTTTTTACTTCATCATTGAGAAGATTCGTTCAGGGGTGAGATGGTGCAAGGCCTACACCACCGATACATCTGAAATGAACCACATTCCATGAACTACAACTAAGGGAGCAAGTTCCCCAACAAAAATGACAACAAAACAACTTCGACAAATAGTTTTCACCTCGCCTTAACAAAAAGAAAATGAAACTTCAACGAATGATTTTCACCTCACCTCAGTAAAAACTAAACAAAACTACGACGATCAATTTTCACCTCGCCTCAACAAAACAAAACTTTGGTGAATGGGTTTCACCTTGCCTCAATGAAAACAAAACTTTAGCAAATGGTTTTCACCTTGCCTCAATAAAACAACTTCGGCGAACGATTTTCACCTCACCATAATGAAACAAAATCTTAGTCATCGGCACGCTACAGCACAAAGATGCTAAAACTATATCGTTATAGCTTTCATGTAACTGACCGCCTACAACTCTCATGCAGATGAGTTCTCATGTCTCAAATGACATTTCTCGAATGCAACTTGCATGTGACCCCACTTTCACTCACATCAAATTGAGCAACTAGGAAAATAGAGCACAACCAATTGGCCAAAATAGCATTTTATTGATCATCAGAGATTTACATACAATAATGCACAAAACATCTATTACAACATTCAAAAGAAGAAAAGCTCATATAGAAAAAAGACCTCGTCTAGCAAGGCAAAATTACATCAAAATAAAGAATGCAAAACTAAAGGCAAGGAACTCAAAGACCTGGTGCAACCATCCCTACAAGAAGTAGCGGAAGGCCAGTCACCGTGCTCATGCCTACAGGAGGGATAGCGACTTCCAAGCTTCTCCTGCTTATTTCCCTCTGGTGCGTCCCCCTGGGCCAGGCCCAATGCAATTCAAAAAGTCATAAAAGCCAACTGGCCAGGTAGCAGCACCACAAGCAATGCCCAGAGGAAGGGCTTGGGATCAGCACAAGATCTCCTAAGAACTTACCGGGTGAATCCTATGATGGAGCCACATGCAATAGGCTATCCATGTCTCCCGACATTCTGCAATAGGCCATCCAAGTCTCAATGAGCTTCATTAGAAGCTAAAACACTAAAATGTAAGAGGCTCATCAGTTCCCTCCATTGAACTTCGAAGGTAAAAGAGAGATTGCCCCAGGCTATAAAAAGACTCGTTTGGCCCTTCAAAGAATCCAGAGAATATCTAACCTGATCTTCATTCAACGGCCCAAAACAAGCAACAATGCCATGCCAACGGCTTAAAATGGCAAATAGGAGAAAGCATGGCCTAGGGAAAAATGGAAAGACATTTGACATGACACTTCGGTCAAAGGAGGACACTGACTAGAGATATGAATCAAGCCTTGGAAACCTACAACTCCTACTCTACAAAGCAAATCGAGAGTTAGGGGGCTTATGTTATAGGAAAAAAATGGCTCCAAGAGAACAAGCCCCCGTGCACGATGAAGGTCCAGCCCTTCACCTCGCCAAAGGTGCCTAACAAGCTTTGCCTTCATTTGAAAGCAGCATAGCAAAGTCATTCTGATACCATCTCGCATGGAAAGCCTTACATCACTTATCGTAAGATAGTGATGCAGTGAGGTGGTCATGAGACCAACTCGCCAAACAACTAACTACCTTGCTCAAATTCTTTACCTTGCTATAGCAGCACTGAACCAGCTATAGCGATTCCCTTGACACCCCCAAGGTAGGAATTTCCACTCAGGGTGCCAAGCACCTCACATGATAGAGCAGCACCAGGCAACTTGTGCAAATAGACGCAAGTCTACAGCTAACCAAGGGGACCTACCCTGTAGCCTACATTCTACAGTAGCTAAGTTGTGGTCTTTTACTATCTTTTCAATTTATATCTTGATGTAACACAACTGTAACTTGTAATTAATGCATGTAACTCCTCCTCTCTTTATAAATAGGATTACATTATTAAAAGAGAGAAAGAGAGGCGAACAACTCTATAAGCATAAACTCTACCAAAATCATTTCTCAATACATTAATAAAATTTTCGCCATGGACGTAGGGTCTGGCACCACATAGATTTGGCCAAACCATGCTAAAAACATCACACCTCACTTTCCTTCTTCCTCTCAATCTATCTCCTTCTGCACTTCAGAGGCAGCATTGGATCCAAAACTCATCTCATTGGTCAGATTCTGGGACTCTCCATGTGAACCTAAATCCAATGTCAATAGATTGAATGTACTAATTGGAATTGATTCATTCATTGCCCGTTCATGAATATTGTTTTACAACCAAACAAAGTCTTAAATTTTATTGTGAAATGGTAAGTTAGACCCTTAGAAAATTCCTTTAGAAAACCACCAAGTGCACTTGTAAATGGAATTGAATTAAGAAATGAAACTTGTAGATGAATAAGGGGAGAATAATTGTTGGAAGGATAATGTGCATGATGACAACTGAATACTGTTAGGTAAGGTTATCCATAGGAACTCACCTTTCAATCCTTACTGAGTATTGAAAGTTGTATTTCCATGATACATATGTGTGTGTGTGTGAAGTGAGTAATATTTAGTTTCTTTCCATATTGACGAGTATACTTGGAGATTTATGTTATGTTTCATATTTTATCTGTTAAGAAAACATTAAAGTGTAAAAACATGATCATTTCTAGTTCAACTTCCATAGTAGATTTAAACCTTGTTTTTATGATATTTATTAAAGTTAACTTCTTCAATTTTTTGTATGGTACCCTTATATCTGATGAGTTAGTTTTGAGAATAAAATTATTAAATTGCAAGATGTTCAAAAATGGAGACAATATATGGCTATCTTGGTTTTTTTTATTTGAATATAGTTGTGATTACCTTGACTCATAACAAATTATTCACTCATTAGATTTCTAAGAAACTCACTCCATTTTTTTAAATCTATCTTTTAGAGACTAAGGTTACTCCTACTATACCTTCTCATCCCTTTATACTTGAGTCTACACTATGAATGGGTAGGCTATATTTATGGAGCATGCAGGCATTTTCTTGGAGATATTTTGCTAGTTGATTAGGTTGAGTCTACCCAAGTACATATGTGAATGTTGCCCAGTGAATCATGTACATTGCTGTTTCTGGGCTTTGTGTTGCATTGTGCCTATTGTATAGGTCATGAGTAGGGCCATATGACCCTTAATTTTTGTACTGACTTATGGCCAAGTGTCTTGAAAACATGGAAGACTCTGTTAGATTTTTATTAGAAGCATGATGAAGTATTTTAATAAATGTGTTAATGTTGTTTTTACTTATCCATCTTGTCTCATCTAGTTTGTAGTTATCAAGTCACTTTTCACGTAAGAAAATGTATAACATCAAGAGTTTTATTGCATGGCTCAATGTCACAAGTTGGCCTTATGAACCAATTAGGCAGGCAAACATGCATGATTTAGGATGAAACCTGACTTAAAAATCAAGCATGAAAAGGAGGTCTTGTGTCGCAAATTTGGGAGAAAATGCACTTATTATTTTTCTAAATTTTTCCCATTGTGTGGGCATTTGTGCCTTTTTAGCATTGATTGTTTGTTCAATACAAGTAGAAAAGTGCACAATTGTGATCTTTGTATTTTCATTTTCACATCCATATGAGATAACGCATTAGAACCTTCTAGAACTACGAGAAAAGTCCTTATATCAAATTGAAAAAAATATATATTTACTCTTGCCATTTAGGCTTTAGTTTAAAATGCTTTTTAAGGGGGGTGTCTAATGATTGAGGCAGGCACTGTGGCTCAAGCTAGAGATTAGAGCATGGAGCTTAAAGATACTTCCTTTACATACTTAAAACTATTTAATGTGGCATATGTTAATAAAATGAAGTTATCCTTCTCCTTATTTTTAAAAAATTCCTTTCCCAATATACACTAGAGGCTTCTTGTGCGGCATTTTTTTCAAGACTCAATATACACCAATACTTTGGCTATAGGATTATGTTTGCTTGTGGACATGTTGGACATGGAATTTTGATTGTACTTGTGACAAAATCTTAAATGCCCTAATTATCTATCCAAGTGTGGCTCGAATCTATTGGAAGGCTAGCATGTTAGCTAAGAGTTGGCATCATGCACTGTATGATTTCGGCTAGAGAGCTATGACCCATAATAGTTGGTATCAGAGCTTTGTTGTGCTAGATCGATCACATTGGGTGGGCCATGATTTGGATATATTTAGCTTGTCAAAAGCATATGGAGCTTGTGAGTGAAGCACACACTCATTGAAATAGCAAAGAAATGCTATTAAGGATTTGACCAAGAGCAGTGGAAGAGGTTGGATTAATTTAAGGGCTAGTGTGCAAGATATTGCATTAAAGGGAATGTTAATGGTACATCAAGTGCTAAAGTTGGTGGACTTGTTATATAGCATGCGACATTAATTATGCAATCATTCATCATAGGCATTCGAGGGAATGTAAAGTAGTAGAGAGAGTGAATAAATTGACAGCTTATCTAGTGAGAGGGAGCCTTGGAAGAAGCCTAATGAAGGATGGCCACAATAAATAGTTGAGACATCTTGCAGGATAGCACATATCTTATGATGTGTTAAGCAAACAAATCTCATTCAAGGTGTCCAAATCGTGTCAAAGGGCATGAATTTTACTATAAGGAATAAACTTGGAGGGGGTAAAAATGATCCAAAAGAGATCCATTATGCACTATCTAGAGATGTAATGAGTGAGCTGCAAGACTAATCCACAAGGTTTGAGATGAGATGTTAGGGAGCTAGCACATTATAGTCACATGACAAGTGGCAATGATACCTACATAGTGAGCTAGAGCTACATAGTCACTTAGTGAAATGGCAATAATAACCTCAAAGTGGAACAAACTAGCGCTACATAGTCAGAAGACAAACTTTCTAGTAATAACCATGAGATTCATAATTGCTCATGCACAGGCAAAGTGAAACTCAAGCTCAAGTGGAGGATGTTTAATGCTCAAGAGGGGAGCCATCAAGAGGATGTGCTTGAAGAAAGAGTCTTTAGAGGGATGTTGCTCGAGAAATGCCAAGAGAGAAAGCACTAACCATCGAAGAAGTTACTATGTGAGCAAGATATTAGCTTGTGGCTATGAAGGTAGTAGGAGATGAGCTAATGCCAGGTTCAAAGAGATTGAACTTGAGCATACAAACCTAGGAGGGGTCATGAGGACCATAATGCTAGAGACCATCAACTCTAAAAAGGCTATGATAGTCGACTTACCATGAAGGTGTAAATTCATAGAGAGTCCAGAGGATCTGATCGAATGTGAAAGTTATGTAATGGAAGTATAGTCGATTGATTGAACCTAACATGAGCAAACTTATAAGCAAGGTATGGAAATTGCAAGCAAGCCATGTTTCATGAGCAAGGCATGGGACTTGCATGTGAACAAAATATAAGACTTGTATCTCTCAAATGGATGGTAAGGGACATTGGATGTGGGACTATCTGTTAGTAGACATCCAAAATACCAAGCAAGTGCACAAGCTATGGTGGTAGCACACACTTAAGTTACAGAGGTAGCTAGCCAAAATGAGAGCTGTGTAGGGACAATGTGCATGCAAGCTACAAAGGCAATAAGGCACATAAGTTGCAGAGGTAATAACTCGAATGCTATAGAGATAGTGGAATAGATTAAGTTGCAGAGGCGAAAAATCTGGGGAAAGTTATAGAGACAAAGATAAGTGAGTTTGTGTTGAGACAATGAAGTTAAGTCTATGAAGGTAAAATGCAAAGTCAAAAGAGGTAGCATCATTGAAGACACTAAAGTTGTGGAGACAATTACCTAAGATTGGGAGGGAAACAAATTTGCAATTGTGCAAGTTCAAAGAGACGAAGCCAAAATGAAGTCTAGGGAGGAGCTGAGATGTAGTAGACTAAGAATGATCTTAAAAGCTAGGTCAAGTTGAGGGTGCCATTTATCAAAGCCTCTTGAATGATGTTAGCTTAAAGAGATAATCTGACCGATAGAGGAAGTAGTTTGAGTAGAGTAGGCTGAAAACCTACCTAAAGATTCAAGAAGTTAGCACTCAAAAGGAGAAACCTTCATGGAAGCTATGCTAAATTGAAGCATCAATGAGGGCATGGACATTTGAAGCGGGGGGAATGTCACAAATCGGCCTCATAAGCCAATTCAGCAAACAAACATACTTAGTTTTTAATGAAACTTGGCATAAAAATCAAGCATGAAGAGAAGGCCTTGTAATGAGAATTTAGGAGCAAATGCACTTGTAAATTATTTCTTTGACTTTTTCCAGTTTTTGACATATTTGTATCCATTCAGCATTGACGATTTGTGCAGTATGACTAGAAAAGTACATGGTTATGATCATTGCATTTTTATCTTCATGCCCATATGAGATGGAGCATTAGAACCCTTTAAAGTTAGGAGGAAAGCCCTTATGTCAATTCAAAAAAAATGTGTTTACTCTCACCATTTGGACTTTGGCTTATAATGCTCCTTAAGGGAGTGTGCTAGTAACCGGGTAGGCATTATGGCTCAGGTAAGGATCAGAGTATAGAGCTTAGAGATACTCCTATACACACTTAAAACTATGTAATGAAACATATATTAATAATATGGAGTTATCCCTCTCCTTAATTTTAAAAAAGTCCCTTCTTGATGTATGCGATAGACTTATTGTGTGACATGTTCTTTGACACCCAGTATACACTAATGCTTTAACTACATAAACATGTTTACTTGTGGACATGTTTTGCATGAGATTTTAGTTGTATGGGTGACAAAATCCTCAATGCCCTAGTTACCTATCCAAGTGTGGCTCAAATTTATTGGAAGACTTGCATATTGGCTAAAAGTTGGCATCATGCACCGCATGATTTTGACTAGAAAGTTATCAGCTTATGACATTTAGGCTAGTAGAAAGCCACCCTTAGGTGACTCTCTACACTAATCATATGCCAAGAATCTGGGCATGATAGATTTGGCCTATGGCCTGGTGTCTAAAATGTGGGGGAGACTTGTTGAAATTTTGGCAGATTCTTAAGTAATTTTGTTATTTATGAGTTATTTTATAAAATATGATTTTAAGAAATTGTTTTTTATCTAAGCTACTTTGAATTATATTGCATTTGAGTTTTGCATTTTGGGTGAGCTAGGCTTGTAAGAGACCCCTCTATGATGGTTTCCTACACTAGTTATATGTCCAAAGTTAGGACATGATAATAAATTTGAGGGATGTCTCAATTAATGTAGAATCTTCTATATATTATTAAATATGTGGTCCCATTTGCTACAAAAAAACCCTTAAAATAGCGGTAGTTATGTAGCATATATAGCAGTAGTTTGAACTATCACAGAGCAAAATGGCAGAAGTTATGATAATCTCTAGAAAATATGGCACCAGATCGACATTAGTGGCAGTTAAAAGGAACCGCTGGAAACTGTGGTTATGAAACCACTGCTATTTTTTTTTAGAAGTTTGTGATTTAATTTAGCAATGGTTTATTTGACCATTACAATATTTTTTATAAAAATTTGTAATTTAATTTAGTAGTTGTTAAACAACCACTGCTTTTTTTATAAGAATTTGAAATTTAATTTAACAATAGTTTTTTTAATTTTATGGTGTCTATTTAACCACTGCTAAATTTTTGTAAATTTTTTTAAAAAATTTCATGTCATTCAATTTTTTCATTTCATTAGTTAATGACACTAATTATCCTTGTAAAATATAAATGCAAATCCATGGTGCAATAAAAATAACATTCATTCAAATATAATAAAAATGGCATTCATTCGAATAAAATATTCAAAGGTACAACCAAAAGTTATAACATCAA
>JANHAO010025673.1:0-11293 GCA_026873985.1 Saraca asoca
TACAACTAGCACCTACTACATATGATGATGTATTGAAATAAATTTCGTTACATTGATCATCTCTTTTCGTTGGTTTGCCCAAGTAGGCTTCTTTAAATTGATATGATGCATTTTGTTATTTTGTATTTCCATGATATTACCAATTAGGGAGACGTCTGCTTTACATTGCCAAATAAGAATAAGCTCCAGTAAGTTACAAAGCAGGCGACTCGAGAGCTTTCTTGTATTACCCTTGATTAATAAAAACGTTCAAGCAGGCATTTCATGAAAGAACCTCTCAAACCGGGGTTCTACTATACTAAAGAAAACTTAATATATATTTACAAAGAAATAAACAACCATCCATACAATAAAACTTATTTTATGTTTCTGTAAATTGTTTTTAATGTTTGATATAGAAGAAAAGGCCCGCCTTGACATGGATTTCTTCTCAACATGCTCATTTCTGTACACAAAACCTGCCATGGGCTCAAAATAATCTTTCAGATAATGGCTGCCAATCCCACGGATTCCCGATCATCAACTTTGGACTCCGTAGCATTCACTGAACTACGCGGCTTCGCTGAACATTCAAAGCAGAAGTTAACTAAATATGTTAGACAACAAAACTACCAAATATAGCTAAGCTCAATTACACAACTACACCAATTTACTGGCTGCCCAAATGCCAAACCGTGCTTTAAGGTGTTGGAGAAAATATATATATATATATACACACACACACACACACACACACACACTAATGAACCCATTACTTACCTGAAACATTTGTGATGATGTTTACACTTTTTTTGGGCAGCAAGTGCTTTTAATTTATTTCCGGTTGCCAACAGAAGCAAGCTTTTCATGTGCAGCTTCTGCTCCTTTGGACTAGATGTTTTTGTTAGTGCTTCCTCAAAAGCAAGCAAATCATTGGGTTTGATACAGGGAAGACAGCAAAACCTGAAAAGAGTAATAAACAGATTACTGAACGGTTATCTTCAAGTTCCTCTTCTCGGCAAGTACAATAAAAGCCAAAAGTAAGCATGAGATAGAACAACTAACCTGCCTGGGAGCTGGGTGTCTATCACAGAGATGAATGAAGATTTCACGACAGAGCCCAACTAGATCAGCACTGATTATTGCATTTGATTAAAGGGCTAAACCTTGAATAATGGAAGCAAAGAGGTCTTTAGCAACAAATTCTATGAGCTCCATATTGTTTGTTGATATAGATAAAATTATCAACACAGAACAGTAAGAAGAAGCTTTAGTCACTGCTTCACCATCTGTCCATGTAAAAACTTCCAAACATAAACGCAATGTCGAAAGAACCACACCTCTGTTGTTCAGAAGGAAACTGTACATAAATCACAATTATGAGAGGAAAGAAGCTCCAGACTAAGCCACAATGTAAAAGAAAGATGAAACAAATTACATACCAAGCAGAAAGTATACCCAACCATAGAGCTTAATGCAAATGAATCCAAGCTTTTGAGAGAAGACATGTCTAAACGACCAACATGCCCGGACTGCTCCAAAGAAGGGAGTCCAGCATTAAGTGGAGGAGAAGCGATCACAAAGAGAAGTGAACACATCTCACATGTGAGATCCCTTAGAAGCTTTTCTTCTATCACTTCCACTTTTAAGTCTGATCCAGCAAGAATGCCATCAACATCTGGAACCTTTGGTCTACCTTCTTGCAGAAGACTAGACCATGAACAGCTGAGAGCCTGCTGAGTATGGATAAATAATGGGTGCAGAAGTTTTTCCAGCCAAATCCCCCACATATCTGAAGGACAATATTTAACCAATGGAATCACAACTGAATGAACTAGCTGCCTTATGTGCCTGAACTCCATTGTCTGTATGTTCTCCATGAGGGCACCAGCGACTGTGTGCACATCCGAAAATTTGAAAAATCTATCTCCAATGGTTGTTGACGAGCCCAATACGTTGTATCTATTAATTTATAAACCTTAGATTTATTGCTGAAAAGGAAATGTATGAAATGAACAATGAAGATGTTACGGATACAATATTCTTCTATCAACCAGAAACTTCATTTGATATTTTCAGACCCTTAAATGAATATGAATACAGAATTGTAGGATAGATTTTACATGATTTGGACTAACAGGTTATAAATCCTGACCAAAAAGAAGAATCAGAAGCACACATGCTTACCCACTGTCTCTGATGCCTTTCAACCAATTTCGTATATCAGACTCATTTGATTCAGTGCATCCTTCCTTTTTTGTGTCAAGCTGAGATCCTTCAGTGAAAGTCAACGTATGTTTTGACAATTTTGGGTTTCCTTCTCCAAGAAGGCTGAATTGCTCAACATCACTTATGGTCATTGCAGTTTTGATCTCTCCAGGTAAACCTTGATATATGGAAGGTGACCAAAGGGAATGTATAGCATGTAGCAGCTGGAAGTTAAGAACATGCAACAAATTAATATATATATATATATATATTTTTATAGAACATTAATAGTAAATATATTATTCACACCAAGTGAACCTAACTGACTAATTACAAGAGGAAACACAATATGGCCAGTCTCGAGGCAGTCCAGATACCTTTAGCAAAGGAAGAAGCATCCATAGCACATGAGAGGCCATTGGGTTCAAAGGAGAGGATGTTGAAGTTGGGCTGCTTTCTGAATTCCAATTAGCTTTCTTCATCCCACTCCTCTTAAGTGCCTTCTCAAAGAATGTCACTGTGTGAAAAATTGACCACATAACTGGTGCTTCAGAGCACAAGTGAACCAAGCCTAAGGGATCAGACAAATATTTATCCTGCCACTCCAACTGTGTCCACTGTTGGCTCAAAGGTTCAAGTAACCAAGCTAAAACTTCTTGCTTCTGTTGTATCCTGTGTCATGATAAGCAATCAGTAGTGAGAACGCCATGATAGACAAATAAACAGAGTTGCCTATTCTGTTTGTTTGAACACTACCCAGCAGTTGAAGCCATAACAAGATAAGCTTCACCTATAAGATTGTGTTCTCCACGAAGTAAACAACCTTCCCTTTGCAAACATGCCATGGTATCAGCAATGCCCTACAAGTTCAAATGCAAAAATACATAAACATCCTATATCTCATAAAAACTCCAAACTCAGGCACACCCAATGTCAGCATATATGAAGTGTCTCGGGACGAATCTTGACTGGTGATAAGCAAATAAATCTTGATAGAATGCGTCCAACCCAGATAGAGAAGCAACAATTAATGAGCACATCAACTCTTCCTGACAGGCATCATAACAGCAGGTTGATGCTAACATGTATAAATCTTCGGTGGGACATAGTAATGATGGTCTTAAAGCTACATTTAGTACAAACCAATAAAATAAGACAAATCTTCCAAAAAATAATCTAAACTATATATTGAAATACGGACAGAACATATTTTTGGACAACAAACCCCCTAACTTCATTTATCTATGTTAAACTGACGTAAAAACTTCAAACATATATGAGGCCCGAAATTTTATGCATTATAATAATTATTGCAGACTGCCATGTCAATATACTACTGAACTTATAGCTTTCTCGGTGAGATTTCTTTGGTTGGCAGCTTTCTCATAAAGCTGAAAGTGCACTTTATGATCAATCAAATATTTCAAAATTTTATTTCTAATTATTTATATAAGAGAATATTCAAATGCCTGGAAGGAAATAAAAAAAGGGATTGAAAGGGAAAAAGGAATGGAAAATAAGAATTTCACATAACTGAGGTTCAAACAATTTCATTACAAATCAGATTAAATTTTAGATATGCCATTTTATAATTTCATTACCAAATCAGAGTCTATGTATTTTAGTAAAAATAATATATATTCATATGCTATAAAAAGATAACCTAGGTGATGAAACGTAAATTCAATTTTCAAACACTGTACAAGCATTGCTAAATATATACTGAAGAAGGAGAAAAAAAAAAAAAACCACACTCATAGCATTACCAGGCAGGTGCTTTTGCACATATCAATAACTAGTTCTATGGAAGTCTCAAGCTACTCAGACATTCCTGCATGAGCTGATTTGACAGTTATGACTTTAAACTGTATCAGATGAAATGAATTCATAGGTTGATCATGGTTATTTGTTACATTAGAACGGTTCTCCTCTTCTATAATGTTTTATGTACAGTTCATCCCTCTGCAAATCATTGTCCGGTCTATTTCAACAGAAGTTAGGTTCTAATCATTTAACATAATCAAGTAAACTTGGCCTACAATGTACCAACAAATTAAAAAAAATAAAGAATGTACCTTCATATGTGGTAGGATGCTTTTGTCAGCAGCTTTCGCTATCCGAATAAATGATGTACAAATTTGCAACCTTGCATGCCGTGCACTAAATGTTGAAGTACCCTGAGAATGAATATAAAGTTTAAAACTGCATGCCAAGGCAGTTTCTCAATAACTAGAAGTAAAGATGAAGAGAGATTGTTGAGAGAACCTTGATAATAAATGGAAGGCATGTTAGAAGTTCAAATAGTTTATTGATAACTCTACCAACTGCATCTGGGAAATACTTCAAAAAGGGACCCATTGCTTCCAAATAGTGAACAAGTACTTCAACAAGAGCAGGCTCCGTCCATTTCAAATAAAGAAGTTGCTGAAGTAAACCTTTAAGTCAAAGTAACCAAAATTATCAAGGAGGTCCAACTATTACAAACCTAAGATCGGAAATCACATATGGAGAACTAAGAATACCTTAAAATATTCTATACAACGCAGGCTGAACTTCAGCATCTGCCTTGGCAAAATGACCGGGTCCATCAAAAACTGTTTGCTATATTTTCTAAAGCCAACTGCATGCTTTCCATCACAGCAAGTCCTGAAATATGAAAAGTGGAACCATTAACAGAAAGTTATAATGAAGCATGGAAAATTGCTTAGACAATGAAATATTTCTTTCAGAAGTAAATATGGTGGGTATCTAAACCTTAGCTGGGACTGATAAAAGCAAGGGGTTCTTGATAATTGCCTCAATTTTCTCAGACACTTTAGCAGCAGCTATCAGAGGCTTGTAGGAAGCAACAAACCTGATGAGCTCCAACTGTTTAAGAAACAGTTTATTAGTGAAAAATATTAAAAAGGTTAAGTTGAACTGAAAATCAAGACCAGGAGGAGCCAGTAGGATGGAAACTAAAAGAAGCAAATAGCAAAAGAAACAAGGTAGCATATTTCGGAATACTGAAATATATATATATATATATATGCTCCCTCAATTCGTCTATCATATGCTCCCTCTATGCTTGTGTATCTCATATTCCTCAAAGTGCCAGATTGTGTATGTGTGATTAAAAGTCAAATTTTTCTAGTTCTGTACGTTTTCTAGTTTTTAAATGTTCAACATTATTTTAGGGCATATGTGCCAAACCATGGGTGTTCTGACTTCTCATACAGTAGGAGGCTGTTTAAACATCTACTTACAAACTATCCACTTAAGTTTAACACAGTGAATTACATATTGCAAGCAAAAAGTTGACATGGGGGCCAAAATCATTATTCAAAGTTTCAAATGTATAGTATAGCTGCAATAATAAATTCAGTATAAGTGTCGAATCATCAGAATTTTATAACGTAGGCACTTTATATAATAATAAAGACAAGTCTATCAAGAATCCAATACATCTGCTTGATAAAAGCTAACCTTAAACCCTAATGGATAGTAAATCTTGATTAAATTAAAAGGACATAAATTTTGGAAAGCTTCTATACTATACAAAGAAAATCTGAAGAGAAATAAAGAATGAAATTTCCATCTATCATTGAGATAATAAACTGTAATGAGTCGGGTAAATTTTTTACATATATAATATCTTCCCTCTAAATTCTAATAATAATCATTTTATTATCATTAGTTCCATGTCTTAGATAAACTAGAAAGTTTTCTTTTCAGTTTTCACTATTTAAGAAGCTTGATCAGTGAAGTAAAAAAATGTTTAGTTGCAGATGAATCATCACTGACATGGAATCTATCAATATGCAAGCTTTGTAGGGTAGATAGGTTATGTGGCCAAGGCCATCACACCTTCAGCATTTGGAAACACCACCTTTTATGTTGTTCCATTAGAAAGAATAAATCAAGCAATGAGCCACAATAATAACAAACCTGGTAATATTAAAATTCATTACAATAGGTCCAATAATGAAAATTTTCCATTAGAAAAAATGGAAAAAAAATAACTTATAGGGCAAGCAATATTAACTGACTTCAAGTATGCATGGGGAACATACCAGCCTAGAGCAATAATTACTGAATTCCCCCTTTCCCTCAAAACCATCATTCCACAGCTCCAATCCCCCCAAAGAAAGTGCTGTTTCAGTTCGAATTTTTTCTCTCTTGAGCAAGCGAGGAAAAGATGTATCCAAAAGTGCACCACAAAAATTATCATTCACAAAACTTAGTCTCTTTTTCTTTGCATTCTCAACCTCTCCAGATCCAGGGCCACTAACAGATGAACTGTCCGCAGCAGAGCGTGTGGAAATTTTTGGCTTTGACATCAAATCTCTCAGAAGCACCTAGAAATTAAATATTTAAGTGAAGATAAGGGTGAATTGCCTATTTGATACACACACAGCCTTGACTAAGAAACACTGACAGTGGTATTGTAGAAGTATCGACATACCAGCCAAAAGTTCAGGGATTGGTAATGAATTGCCAATTTGAAATGTTGAAAAAATCCCAGCATCTGGATATAAATAAAAAAGCAGATAAGGGATTACTATGGCTCTCAACATCTTGAATGTATGTTAACAGGAATTAGTAGTTAAATAAAAAATAAAAGAACAAAAAAAAGTTTATCATTAATGCACATTGAATATGGCAGACAAGTGAAATGGTAAAAAAGCAGTAACTAAGTCTAACAGTATGTGGATCAGTCTAAGGGAAAATTCTAACATATTTGTATCATCTGAAACCATTTTTAAAAGAGGGACAAATTGATTTGAGCTAGTTCCCACCTCAAATTCAAATACCATAACCAAAGTCTTTAATTATCCAACTGCTCAAATTAATGTGATTCTAATGCCTAATTACCTGTTCCAGATACAGGGGAAATATCATGTCATCTCTAGTAATACATTGCAAATTTGAAGATCCCAATAACGCCATAGTTTCACATATATATTCTCCAAATTCATATTCACTCTCATCTACAGCCCCGGGATTAGAGCTGGATCTGTACAAATTCTCTAGATCTGTTCATCAAAATCTGAAAGATGCTGCTCATAGCATGGTCAAATTCAGCAGTGGATGCATCTGCGGGTCTCCTCCTACAATCACAGTTTACAGCTCAACAGCATTGATCAATGGAAATTTAAGTATAATGTAATTAGAATAAATCGCCCATGGGAGAACCATAACACATACCTTGGGGAAACAAGCTTGAAGAACTCACAAGCATAAAGACGAAAATCTGGAGCAGATAGCAGGAAACCACAACTGCAGGGAATTTACAGTAAGGCAAGCAGGAGAGAGAGAGAACCAATGGATGGTTATATATCACGACTATTAGACTATACTAGATATTGATAATAATGCAAAAAGTTACATACCCACGAATGATACCATAATTAGCAAGATCAGGCAGTGGAGCCCACTCAGCATATGCATTTACTGCATTTAAAATCGCTGTTACTGTGGCAGCATGCTGTTTTGCACTGTCTATCTGTTGCCTACCTGCTTCAGTTACTGCAGCTCCAAAATGCCTTTCTAGTAACTGCATCAAGCACCAGTACATAAACCATAACACTTTAGCAAATGGCTTACAACAACTAACAAGGCTTAGGGCTGAGATATACAGTGTATAATAGTGGCAAAATTTCAGGCAGGGATTGGGTTAGCCCACACAGCAGTAGTCTTTGGCGTTCACCTAAATACATCAGTATGCAAGTAAGAAGAGCATACAAGGTAAACAGAATTTTCTAAAAACACATTGAATATGCATTAAGAGTGAGAAATATCAAATTGTTGAAACTTAAAAGCTATGGTGTGAGTGAGAGTGACAGAGAAGTTCCAGAGGAACATACAATAAACAAATCAAACTACTGTATCTGTTCCCTTGCATATTTATTGAGGAAGAAATGCATTAATATTTAGTGCCAACTAGAAAAGCAAAGTTCATTCAATTTCTTATGTCAAACAAATTAGTGTTGGAAATCATTTCTTATGCAATTATGCATGCACACATGCGCATTGATATTAAGCGTCAAACTAGACAAACACAGTTCATTCAATTTCCTATATCAAACAAATTACAATGTTGGACAAGGTTCAATTTTTTCATTTTTTATACAGTTATGCATGCACACATATGAGTGCATGCATGCACCACATTCACACACTCCTACATGAGCAAACTGAAGGCAGTCAATTATAAACCTTCCAAGTCTTCATTGTGAACTGTAATGTCTTCAGGAAGCCACCGCAGCATCATTGAAACCAACTCAGCCTGACAAGTAAAAGATAAAATAATATATAGATGGTTAATAAATATTTGGCTTAAATACAATTTTAAATAGATATTATCAATTCTTAAAAAGGTAAATGCTGAAAATACGTAAATATGCAATTTACTTGTATGGGACCCTTGCTGGATAGACAAACCAGAGATGGAAGCAACTCTTGCCATAGATTAAGATCCTCTCTTCTAACTACCTGCAGAAGGACCAATACACATAGTTTATTTCAAAGCAGAACTGCAATTGTTATAAAGATTTTAGCAATGTAAATGAAACCAAAGAGTTTCTTGATGAAAACCTCAGCAACAAGGGCAGCAGTCTGACTTTTCAGAGCCCATTCTTCACAAGAATCTGCTATCTCAGACATCAAATCAACAGAAAGATTTGCAAAGTTCATACGCTCTGTAGGGCTCAATTCTTCTCACCTTAGACGCACCAAATGCTGTATATAGATATGGATTTACATAGAGACACAAGTATATGTAACTATAATGAAGCTTATCATTGAAACGCTAAATAAATCTCAAAAAAAGCAATTAGCAACAGAATTTAATAACAATAGACCTGCAGCATTTTAAATGAATACAACTGAATTTCGGAAGACCAATCCCTTTTTACTGAAAGAAATGATGTATTCGCCAATGTCTGTACATCACCAGTCCTGATCTGTAGAAATTCAAGATAGATTAGCCATGCATAACCCGTAAAATAACACACTTAAGGCCATTACTACAGAAGTGCACAAGATGCTTCTGAGAATCTCTATCAAGTAAAGTATGGCAAGAAAATAGATTGAAGAATTTTATTTAGATTAGTTGGATGTGAATTGTACTTGTGTATCTTCTTTTCTTCTTGTTATGTGAGTTTTTAACTTACAATAATTTATACTTCCATTACGATGAAAATGAAGCAAGCAGCTATGCATTTTCATTGTAGGATGTCTGTTTTACAACCATTTCTACAAGGAAAACGTGCCTAACACCGAGGATAGCGATTGCCAGCTTTCCAATAGCAAAATCAATCATTTGACGAGTAGAAATAAAGGAAACATTTATTAGTTCGAATTCGGTGCTATCCTGCTAGCTTTATGATGTGGCTTATGTCCCACTGAGCATTCCGGGAGCATGTTAGGGGTTGTTGTGTAAAAAAACTTGTGAAAAAAAGAAAAAACTAATAATGCAGCCAGAGAACCTGAAATTCCATCTCTTAAACCCGTAAAAGCTGCATAATATTGAAAATTTAGAAACTTCAACTATCATAAAACACTGATGTCAACTTACTAAACCCAAAATTCCACCAAAAAAAGCACACTCAAATCATTTACTATTGGTTGGATTGCTAAAATTCCAACACACTTTGTAAAAGTAGAAAAAGATGCATAATTACACACCAAAAGATATTAACTTGCTCTAAGCAAACAAAGATAAGTAGAAATGCACAGAGAAGGGCAGAGGGAGTACAGATTCAAGGAAAGAGAGAGCGGCTTTTCGAGCATCGGGAGTGGAACTCCAGTCAAATATGGTCGCAATGGCTCGGGCCACATTGTTGGCAGCAACAACGTTAGTATCTTCCATTACTAACTGTTGCTGCTACTCGGCTTGCTTGCCACTATTCTGCAACGGTCTTTTCTGTGAGGTTTTATTGGTTGCGATTCTGAAGAAACAGACTGGTTTGCTAATTGCTATATAGACAACCTCGGTCTAGCAGTACGTGGGTGGTGAGCCTCTCTTTATATATTTCTTCTGCTCTCGGACTTTCTACGCTCTTTCTTTAGTTTTTCTGCAAATTACACTCACCCGACATCTACTGAATTAATTAACGTGCACTCATTTTTTTATAATATAAAAAAGTAAATATATATTTAAAATAAAATTAAGTATATCTAAAAAATATTATTATATATTTTTAAAAGTAAAAAATAAATAAATATAATTATACTAAAGTTGAAAAGAAATGAGTATATTTTCCCAATATTTATTTTTACACTGCTTCTTGTCCCGTTAAAGGTAAGGCCATGGCCATGGCCATGGTGCAGTATCACACCCTTGAACACGTGGGTCATGAACAGCCACAGCCGTTAGATAAAAGGGATTCCTGACACACTGAAACCGGGAACTTGAGATGTAGATATTATTTTAGAATTTATGTTTTGAACCCATAAAAGTTTGTGTATTAATAAAAGAGTCTAATCATTTGGGCTGGACTGTTTGTTTCCTTGGGTTGGGCCTTTTAGTTTTAGAATCCTTTTAGCTTTGTTTCAGCAGATCATATTCGTATGTCTTCCAGAGAAAGAAATATCTCAAGGAAATATAATATAAAATTAAAAGTTCAAGAAAAATCATGACGCAAAGAGAAATTTTACAATTTTGAAAATTTCAGGGTTCTAATAAAATTTAAAAATTTATTGGACAATAAAGGAATTCTAAGGATGATCACATAATTTTTAAAAATAAAAAAAATCATTGCAATCACTTTAAACTAACAAGATACATTTTAACATATATAGTGCATTGTTTTTGTCTATTGTGCTTATATGTACTTTTCCAAAGAAAGAGCCTTCAAGAGGTTTAACTATTTTATTTAGTTATATAGGATTTGTTATAATATTTTAAATTTATGCCACAGTATCACTATTAATCTTTTATCTTATTTCATTTTAATTTCAAATTATTTAAATAACTTACTATTTATATCAAATCATATTTGTTTTCAAAGAATATTTACAAAAAATTAGTTCAACTTAAGATGTTTTTAAAAGCATAATTAGATTATAATTTAAGCATAATCTGATACTAAATATAAATCCACTATAATATCTCCGTCAAGTA
>JANHAO010025674.1:0-11300 GCA_026873985.1 Saraca asoca
TTGGAAGTTTAAATGGCTTGCTTGGACCAATGAAGGTATTATACTTTACCAATTAATGGCATTACAAAGTTTCTCAACAACAGTCCTAAGTTAATAGATGTGTATGTGAATATCAGTCAATGTTTGATCCGTTCTTTTTATCACTTACTTATTCCATTTGACTGTGTTTTATATGTATGTGTGTGTGTGTTAATTATCTTCACTTCACATATTTGTGTATTTGTCGTATTCTTCTATGACCAGGCTTATGCTTCGGAAATTTTTCGAGAAGAACAAGCAGCTTTAGGACTCTCAATGGTGACTTCACTGACCTTTTACTACTAACTACTATTGAATCATTGGCTTAATCATAATATTAATTTTAAAGTGCGATCTGGTTTTCAGGTCAGTGCTGCTTCTGGCATTGGTTTAATCATCGGTCCAGCATTAGGAGGCTATCTGGCACAGGTATTTATATTCTTTGCCTCTTCTGCTGATGGGCTGAAATTGTGTATTTTTAAAATAGAGGAAAGAATATTATATACCAGAAACGCTGCTGCTATAAACATTCTTCTTACATGTATGTATGTTGTATTTTAAATACTTACCTACTACTACTGTACCTGTGTCTCTAGTGTTTGCATGCTTACACTTGTTCCTCTAATCCTGTGGGAAACTTTTTATTGCAGCCAGCGGCGAAATATCCACATATATTTCCAAAAAATTCTTTCTGGGACAAGTAAGTTCATTTTCTTCCTGCTTTTGACCTATGAAACATGAGATTTCTATTTTTGCTTCCCTCTGATATCTTTCTTTCCTGATTCGGTTATTTTCATTTGTCAAATCACAAATTGTCTTGCAGGTTTCCATACTTTCTACCTTGCTTTATAATATCGGCTTTTGCTTTGGCCGTACTAATTGGTTGCATCTGGCTCCCAGTATGTATCTTCTCTTCAATTCCAACATAGTTTGTCAACCATATTTAACTGTAACCTCTTATTTCTTCCTCTTCTTCTTGCATTTTTTTTTTTTTTGTTCAGATGCAATCATATACTTAGATTTTATCATAATATGGATATGTTGAACTCATTTACATATAATAATATAATACCACCATATTCATTTTTGGCATTCTTCTTGGAGCTTAGGAAGGCTTTTCTGTAGCATTTTAGAGTAAGCATTGTTTTTTATTTTTTGGAAAAAAAAAAAACAAAAAAAACCTAGCTGTGAACGAAGAATCGCTGTTTAAAACTGCTTCACTGCAGGAAACGCTGCACAAGCACAACAGCAGCTGCGAATCCACTGATGATGTTGATGCTTTAGAAAACGGAAGTAGTGGGGATAAGACAAAGAAGATAATAGAGAAACCAGTGGATGAAAATCTCTTTTTGAATTGGCCCTTGATGTCATCAATCATTGTTTACTGCATTCTCTCACTTCATAATATTGCTTACCAAGAGGTATCTTTCTGCCTAATGATTTTGAATTGGACTGTCTCTCTGTTGTCCATCCTTCCATCTACTTGTTCTGCCTAATTGGTGGCAGAAGCTGATATATTATCTAATAGGCTATAGGTTTTAAGTGAATAATATTTGACTTTCTGTAGGTTTTCTCACTATGGGCTGTCAGTCCTCGAAGGATTGGAGGTTTGAGCTTTTCAACTGATGATGTTGGTAAAGTTCTTTCCATAACAGGTACGTCTTTGATGGCTATGTTTTGATATCTATTTATTGATGTTGCAAACACATGCTTCCTTTCTAATTTTCTGTCGCTAAAGACTGCACATTCAATTGTTAGTAAATGGCTCTCCTATGGAGTCCAAACCTGGGAAGGATACTCCTAAAAAACATAACTAGATGACCCCATAATTCATCTTTTGCTCAGATTATATAAGTTCATTCATCTTATTTGTAAATCTTGCTTTAGTAATTGCCTTGTCATTTGGCATTAGTATATTTTGAAGTAGGTTGGTTTATTTGTTCAAAACACCATCTGTTGTTATGCTTATATCTGGATTAAGGGTTCTTTCATATATTGAATTATTTTGGGTCCTCAAAACATTTACTTTTATTTCCATTGTAATTTGATATATTTCAGTAGATGGGTCTAAATGGAGTTTTAATACATAGACTTTGTAAAGAGACTACTTTGTGAGGATAGTACACTTTCCATTTCCCATTAGAAAAAATGAAAAAAAAAATGCAAGATATACTATTCAGCACCATATTTGACAATTTTAATCAGTTTAAGATATTATTGACTGGATTTGAAAACAAATGAATGATGCAAAATTAATCCCTTTGATGCGCATTCTGACAAAGATAAACATCTTTATTTTTGTATTGACCTATGCATATTTCAATGAACATTCTGGTTAGTTACTGACTTCTATTCAACTTGTTAGGTTTTGCTATGATCATCTACCAATTCAGCCTATATCCATTAGTGGAGAGAACTTGTGGACCTGTTCGCTTGGGCAGCATCACAGGGGTAAGGTTTCACCTTAATTGGACAATTACTGTTGATATGGAAATTCATTTTCTTGTTATTTTGACCATGTCTTCTTGTTTGGGTTCCTTGCAGGCCTTATCCATACCTCTCTTGCAAAGTTACCCCTTCATAGCATTGTTGTCTGGCTTCACACTATATTTATTGATAAATATTGCTTCTGCTTTAAAGAATATTATGTCCGTAAGAAATCCTGTTTTAATTTCTTTGTATGCCTGATACATAATAGAAACTTTATCTATATTATGAGCTTGTCTGATTATGATTTCTTTTTTGTTATTCTTTTCTTTTTGAACTAGGTGACAACTGCAACAGGTTTATTACTTCTGCAAAACCGAGCTGTGGTAAATGCTTCACGCATTATATTATCTTTTTTCCTCATGAATGTTTGAATTTTCATGACAGAACTGTGTTTTATATGGCCTGTTGATTTCATAAACAGGAACAACACCAAAGGGGAGCTGCTAATGGCATTTCTATGACTGCAGTGTCAGCATTCAAAGCAATTGGTCCAGCCGGAGGTGGTGTGGTGTGAGTGTCCTTTTGGTTTCTCTAGCCTTTTGTTGAGCTTACCTATCATAGTGAAACAATGTAAAGAAGCATCTCTTTTGGAGTTTAAAATTTTCAAATTTGACTTGAAAAATGATTCACATTAATATGTTAAGATTTCAGTGTACTTATTGCTTGCTCTTCTAGATAAGTCTGGGTGCATGTGGCTGAAAGTTCTTGCCAAGGTTCATTACTTAATTTATGGGAGAATATGATATTCATGACAGCAATATTGCTGCGCCACTATAAAATTTGAAAAAGAAAATTGTCAAAAGAGAAACTTTTATATATAGCGAAGAGAATACGGATATGGAATTCTAAAATTGTGAATCAAGCTAAAATAGGGCATGACAGATAAAATGGAAATATCGGCAAGAATATCATATATTAGTTGTTATATAAGATTTTCAAGGAATGAAGTTTGCAGGAGCGACATGCTAAAGAAACATTAAAGTTATTCCACAAGAAAAGGCCTCTTATTTCCTCCTAAGTTGGTACTTAGTGAACATGATTGAAAGATGTATTTTCAGGTCTATTTCATATTAGTAGATACTTTGGTCCCTGTGAATTATGGTAAGAGAGTTAGTGAGTTTGCTCTCCCCAATTTTGAATCCTATTGTAATTTGACCAATGTGAAATTATTCATGGGCAAATTGCATTCAATTTGCTTGAGTTTAGCCTAGTTACACTCCATCTCTAATTTCATAAATATACACACATTTCCTTTACTATAGAAAAATAAGAGAAGTGAGAGTATATTTTTAGAAATAGAGGAGTGAGAGTGTAATTAAGCTAAACTTTCACAAAAGTGAGTTTATGAAATAAAAGGCAATGTGCATATAGCATCACTAAACATTCTTCTTGACTGTAAATATTATTTGTTGACAATTATCTGACTTTTTACTTACTAATTACTATGAATTTGCTCATTGCAGATTTTCTTGGTCACAGAAGCGAACAAATGCCACTTTCCTCCCAGGTACCGATACTTGGTTAATTTGTCTATGCCAAATTTGTCTATGTAGATATACATGTCTAAATTCTTATGATTTAGCATAGTTATTGGAAGATAACTCTCCATTTTCTTCATTTTCCCAAACATACTAATAGGGCAATTGTACTCATGGTATGCCTATGAAGAAGAAAGATTATAACCCATCTTTCTCCTTAATAGAGTGCAAAATAGATAACCTCTAAAATAAAGCTTTTTGAATCCCCAGGGACAAGGAATATCCAATTTTTATTTCATTAGCGTACTAGAGCTAAAGAAAATTGCAAGAAATTATAAAATAAGGTCAATTTTTTTTTTTCAAATCATAAGGTTGAAGAACATATATAATATCAACAATTGATTTTTTTTTAGCTCAGTTGTGATGTTGATATAAGTTTGAATATCTTGGCTAACTATATGATTGGGACCTTAATTTTGGAAATTTAGCTACAGGTGCTCATATGGTCTTCTTTGTCCTGAATATATTTGAGATACTTGGAGTTATGCTGATGTTCAAACCATTCCTTGGAGAAAAGAAGAAACAACTTCAATAGTTACAATGATATCAATAAATAAATTATTGTCATTTGATGAAAGAAGAATCTTTGATGCCATTGTTAATTCTCTCTGATAGTAATAATTACTACATGTAGATGGGCATGCTTGCTGCTCATTGCTACAATAAAAGAAATAAGTTGGGGATGTTTGCTGCTCATCTTTGACCAAGAGTTGATCATTGACTTGTAGTTGATTTTTCCCACCTCTTCCTTTCCTCATTCTTTTGACTTAAACTCAAAATGTGATGTCGAACTTTCCTATCCTATTTGGGTTTAGGGGTAATCATGTCATTTCATCTACATTTTGTTATTCCTAATCTCTGTGTTTGTATAGGGTCCTATCATCTTTGTCTTACCACTCTCGTGTGGGGTATATCTTATCTAACTAGGGGTAAAATCATCCTTATTTCTCTACTTTTAGTTTTGGGATAGTTTCATCTTTTGTCGCTCAGATCTTTCCATTGTCATCATCATTATCCTTGTTCATTTCTAACTTGCATCCTATGGTAATTTTGTCATTCTACGATTTTCCTTTTATTGAGGGCATAAGTGTCTTTCTAAAATTTATAAATGTTTCTATTCTATTCAACATAACAATATCCTATTTCATTTTAATCTCTATTACATGGATTTGATTACCTTTAGTGATTGGATTGATGGATTTCTAAGAAATAGTGTGTGCTTTTAGGTGCATACCACAACTAGTATTCATTAATCTTAATGTACTATACCAGATAAAGAACTATTGCCTTAATACCAACTTTTTATATCTTGAGATCCGAGGTGTGATTGGCACGAATTACCAAGTGGTAACCCGCAAACCTATGAACAATTCCTTTATAAAAATCCTTTTATAATTCAAAATCATGAAAACTATGTGAAAAATATAATTTTAGGTTTTTTCATCTAAATTTCATGACATGCAAGATTTTAATAAAAACCATTTTAAAATAAATAATGTCTATTCATTTGAAATAAATAAATCATTTTTTTGAAAATTGAAATGAATAATCAACTAGGATTCATTGTTTGACTAGACGGATAATAACCACTAGAAGTAAGTTGTTGACGGTGGATTTTTGTTCTATCAAAATCCAGCCAACAAAACAGGTTCTTTTGGGACTTAAGCTACAATTTAGTTCCAATCTCAGTAGATAAATTCAGCACAGCAAAAAGAAGAAGGAGAATAACAACAAACGCAAAGCCTTTTTAACGTGGTTCGGCCAAATCTGGACAGTATTGGATCCTACATTTACAGTAATGTATTGATATGGAAGAATTTCTACAGAACTTTAGTATAGCAAATTGTGCCTCTTCAGCCTTAGCTTCTCCTCCCCCTTACAGAGTGCTCCTTCCTTCTATTTATAGAGGAGAAGAGGCTACAATAGTAAATTTATAAGTTGTAAATATGTTACATCATGCAGTGTTCATACAAGACAAAGCATATCTTTTAATTCAGTTACTGTAGATTGCATTCTGCGGACGGGACCCTTGTCTTCTGAGTATGTTATACGCTTGTCTCCTACTCATGGAAATCTTGGGTGAAAGTCATTCTTGATGAGCCATATCCTCTATTCAGAGGTCGTTGTTACCTTCTTCTGAGACTAAGCTTATTCTTATTAAAATGAGCTCGCATGAAGAAGGTTGCTGATTATGCAAGCTGAGGCTTCGCACTTCTAACTCCTTAGCAAGCTAGAGCTCTATAGTTGTCTGGGTCTTTTATCAGCCCATTTAGAAGGCTCTGGATCTTAGCCATAACATTAAGCCCCCAACTCTTAGCTCGCTTCGCGTGTTAGGAGTTGAGTTCTTTTCAAAAGTTATGCCTTTGTTGAAGACCATGCAGTCAATGCCTTTATTGAGCATGTCATTTCATTTGTTCTAGACCGTTCCTTCTATTACATGTGTCTCATAATCACGGATGAGTCTACCTCATTTTCTCCTGAGACAATTAATGAAGGTGGTTAGGAGTTCTCCCAGACCCCTCAGTGGGATCAAAGCTGCTTCTATTTAAGATAGTAGAGGCCTTCTTTTCTTCTTCAAAGAAATTTGATGGGAACTTTGAACGAGCCCCCCATACCTCCGGTGTTCTATTTTTTTGGTCGAGGCATGTATGGTCTGTTGCATAGGAAGCTTTTCAAGTAATTCTTTCTTGAGAACAAAGGAAGATCTCTTGAAGATCTTGGATTATTTCTTCCCGATGATGTTGGGGAGATGAACCTTTCCAACTGCCCTAGCCTGCTTTCGCCAAATCTACCAAGTTGAGGGGGGAGCTAGGAAGGAGTTCTAAACCAAGGAGGGCGGCAAGGGAAAGAGATGAAATCAAGCACATTCGCTGTCCCTTCTATAGATTGGGGTTCTTTTTTGGGCCACCAATCTTTCTTCCAATATATAGGCTAGATTAACTTGTATTTTGATTTCTTGATGTAAATGTGCCTTGTCAAGGCCTTTTTTTTTCTTTTTGAGTGAGTGAGCTTTCTTCATGATTCTGCTTTACTAATTCTTCTGTATATTACAAACAAGAACATGAACTCATTACAATAGTAAAATGAAACACTCAGGCCGCCAATCGGCCAAACTTTTTTGTTAACCACAAGCTTAAACAGAGCATCTTGCAGATAATTAATGTATGGATAAATCACACAAGAACTGGGCCTAATAGAAGGTCACATGAGAGTTGCGAATACACAATTGCATAAGAGCTTCGAACACACAATTGCATGAGAGCTACGAATACACAGTCGCATGAGAGCTGCGAATACACAGTTATACTAGAATGAGCTCTAGTAGCCTCAGCCTAAATGCTGGCAACAATTTTTAGGATGAACCTTGGTGCCTCAGCTCAAAAATCGGAAATAGGTTTCAGGATGAGCCCCAATGCCTCAACTCAAAAGCTAGCAACAGTTTCCAGGATGAGCCCCAGTGCCTTAGCTCAGAAGTTGGCAACTTCGTCAATTCATCTCTAGAATGAGCTCCAGGGGGGCTTAGCTTAGAAAGCTGGAAACTTCATCAATTCGTCTCCGGAGTGAGCTCTGGGGGGCCTCATCTTAGAAAGCTGGAAACTTCATCAATTCATCTCCAGAGTGAGCTAAGTTGGCAACTTCGTTAATTCATCTCTGGAATGAGCTCCGAGGGGCCTCAGCTTAGAAAGTCGGCAACTTCATCGATTCATCTTCAGAATAAGCTCCAAGGGGCCTCAGCTTAGCAAGTCGACAACTCAGTAAGGTCACATAAGAGCTGCGCCTTGGACATATATGTTTCAATGAGTGGCTAACCCTACTGACATCAAGGATGACTTACTTTCGTTGCAATATTCTTCTGAGAATCTTATTCGAGAATCTAAACAGAAAGTGAGAGTACTTTCACTAATTTCTTAAAAAATACATCATAAAATGGTTCCTATTGTATAGGCCTCTTCTCGCCCATGGTCCCATTGGGGACTTTCAATTCGTCTTTGAAATAAACACTGAGAGGCCTCAGCTTAGAAAGCTAGCAACTTTGTCAATTCATCTTCGGAATAAGCTCTAGGGGGTGTCAGCTTAGAAAGCCAACAACTCCATAACGTCATATGAGAGCTGCACCTTGGACATATATGTCTCAATGAGTGGCTAACCCTGCTAGCATCAAGGATGACTTAATTTTGTTGCAATATTCTTCTGAGAATCTTATTGAAGAATCCAAATAGAAAGTGAGAGCACTTTCATTAATTTCTTAAAAAATACATCATAAAATGGTTCTTATTGTATGGCCTCTTCTCGCCCATGGTCCCGCTAGGGACGCTCTAATCGCTACCCTAGAGGCTGACCATGTATTCTCTTAAGTGGCCTCTCCTAATCAAGTCCTCAATGGTGTCCCTGAGTTCCTGACAATTCGAGGTGCCATGCCCGACCTCATTATGATAGGTGCAGAATGATGCTCACATTGGACATGATAATATGATGGGGGCTAAATATGACATTTAGGCTAAAAGTGGTTATGTTGTGGGTGAAATTTGAAACCCCCTCAATGGGTTGGCAAATGGCTCGAATGTTGTAAAACTTTAGCTCATCAAGATGCTTAAAATGCTAAGTTCTAGCTCGCGCCACTAGCGACCTCCATTACGCCAGCTTACCTCAACGAGAACAAGCTTGACCTCACTACCTTAGAAGACAACAACTCCCTCAAGTCAAAGGCTCCGATTTGTGAGATGTGGCACCTAGCTAGAACCTCACTAAGCAGGGGACAAGCATATGTCATGCCCAACAGACACATGGGGCCCATTTGTAGAAAGTAATCTACAGAAGTCGATTTGTAGGATTTTAGTCAGTTCATTTTGTTTTATATATTAAATGTTTGATGTAATAGATTTGTGACATATAAAATTACAATTATAACATCCTCTCCTCTATAAATAGAAGAAAGGAGATGAACATTAGAAGGATGGAAAAGAGAACCATACTGAAACTCTATAAAAATACTTCCAGATTAATACACTACCTTGGATGTAAGGTCCGATACTATTCAGATTTGGCTGAATCACGTTAAAAGCCCTGTGTTCCTTACTACTTTTCCCCTTCTTCTTGTTGTCTGTATACATTCACTGTATTTGCAACTAGATTATATTTTTAGTCCCAAAAAGAATCCTTCGTTGACTAAAGTTTGGCTCAGAACCAAAATCTACCATCAACATTTTAGTGCCATCTATGGGGATCTCATTTGTTCTCTGGTTTTTTTTTCTGCTGTAATGGCCAAGGGAAGAGCCACCAGAGCTTCAAACGCATTGCTTAATCATCCAGAAGGTCATGTGTCTACAACAGACTCCTTTATTACTCCTGTCATTATTGCTGTTGCTGACTTGCCCCCAACTAGCTCTTTTTGACCCATTGTTGCTGCCAATAGCGCTGAAGGAATAAAGGCTTGGCTTCAATGTTAGGAAAGGCTGGAAAACATGATGGGAAAACTAATTATAACAACCATAATGCTAGTGCAAGGTGTGCAAAGGCAAGCAGAGATTGTAGTGCTCGTGAATGTTCACTAGTAGTAGTAAATTGGACATTCAGGCAATGCCAATCAGGAAAATTCTCCAGCTTGCTGCTCACAAGAGCAAGCTCTAGGTCATAGCTCTTGTGACCGTGAGGACCAAAGAATCTAGTAATCTTCTAGCCAACAATCTGGGGCACAAGACCCATTGGTTAAAGAATTATTCCAAAAAATGATTCGGTTGGAGGAATGTCTTTAAGCTTCGAGTGACTGAGCTCGCTATGAAGAAAGGTCATCATTCTCCAAGGAAATCGAGGCTCAGGCCTTTCCCCTCAAGCTCAAGATCCCCACCATTTTATTGTACAATGAGGACTTTGATCTGTACGACCATGTGGATGCATTCAATGTTCAAATAGACTTACAAATGGCTGATCCTATGGTCAAATGTCGAGTTTTCTTAGCTATGCTAGGAGGTGTACCTCAGGCTTGGTTTAGAAGCCTCCCAGCTCACTCGATTTACAATTGGAAAAAATATTAGCACAAGTTCATCAGCCAGTACTAAGCACTGAAGAGACAGCTTATGCCCCTGATAACATAATATTTGATGCATTTATTAGTCCTCATACTTAGCATTTTAAGGTCTAAAATGACATGTTTCCAGCTGTGTTAGTGTGTATTTGTGATTTTGTGTCAATTGGATTCATTTTACAAATTTCTGCATATGAGTAGTTTCTGTATTCTGAGCATATATTGCGCTACACTTATCCAATTGATGTGATTCTTATCTTGTAGGAAATGTAAGAGATAGACCTACAACTTTATTGAAGATTATAAAAGCTGAATCACACAATTGGTCATCCAAAATTGGAGTTGAACTCAGAATCAAAATGCTGTCTAGCCCTGTCCCCAAGTAGCCGACCTCTTCACACATATTAGACAATATCTGGAGAAATATGAGTCCAATTGAGGTGAAAATAGGCCCAAATGGAATCTAACACATAAATCCATAATTCATATGAAGACTTCCCATGCTGAAATGATCAAATTGGACATCAAAAATAGGCTGCAAATCGCAGGCATAAATGCTGATAAACTAGGCTCTGTAGAATTGAGTTTTTAAGGCCCCAGTTGTCTTGGACCTAAAGCCCAATGCACCATATCTCACACCAACTAGCTGGAACCCTAAAGAAAGAAGGAAAAGGAAGAAAAAGCAGTCTACAAAAGAGCATAGCATGCAATGTCAGAGGAAGCAACCAGACTAGCCATCAGCCTATTCACCTACCAGCAAACTAGCTTCTCTTTTTTTTTACCCAGGTAGAACCATTTTGTTGAAGACTTTTTGCTTGAATTTTTAGTGTATTCTTAGGGTAGTTTTCAGAGGCAGAGACAAATCTTTTGCTTTCCCTCTTTTCTTCCATTTTTCCTTGTATTTTCAGCCTCTATGGAAGGCTAGTTCTGTAACCAGTCCAAAGGGCTACAACACTTGAAGATTAATGAAGAGGTTTTATTCTTTCATTCTACATTTAATTGTCGACTATTTATTTCCTATTTCCTCTCTATTTTATCTTGAATATTTGAGTTTAATGGCTTCATTTGATTTAGATATTATATGATTGTTGCTTAATGATCTACATTAGGTTGAGGATAGGAAAACTAGCAATGCATTGAGCTTTTAATGTGTTTGCTTCTTGGCTGAATCTTGATTGCTTAGGATAGATTCATTAATCATTTCAAGGCTTCTTGTTATGATTTTCATCAAT
>JANHAO010025675.1:0-11288 GCA_026873985.1 Saraca asoca
TAGTCTTCTTGGAAATTAATCTTGTAATTTTATATTTCATTTTTTGAGTCTTGTATTTGACTTTGCACTTGATTCTGGATTGTGTAGATTCACCTCATAACAAGAGGTACCAAATAATTCTCTTTTCCTTTAGTTTTCCATGCATGCCATGTCGGATGCTTTTTAGAAATTAAGCGAACTGTCACGAATAATCTCCTGCAAGATCACAGCTCAACAAGCATTGGATAAAATAGTTGTTAGATAGGTTAATCGACCTCAATTAATGATAGAAAAAAATGCATAAATAGATTGAAGTTAATAAGTCATAACTTAAAAAGATATGCGCCATATTAAACAACCAATCAGTCGCATTGCCCCATCTCGGGTAGTAGATTTTGTCACAGGAATCCCTATTTTGACCTCTAGTTTGAGCATCAAAGTATTTTAGTTAACAATAAGACTTAATGTCAGGTGTTTGAGCGTAAAGGCAGGCACAGAATCAAGTACTTGAATAGGTCACACGAGAGCTGTGAACAACAAGTCGCATAAGAACTGCGAATAACAAGTTGCATGAGAGCTACAAACAACAAGTCACATAAGAGCTGCGAATAACAGGTCACATGAGAGCTACGATTTTAGTTGAAAAATTAATAATTGCACCAAAATGAGCTCTGGGGGCCTCAACTCAGAAGTTGGCAATTGTACCAGAATAAGCTCCGGTAGCCTCAGCTCGGAAGCTGGTAATCTATACCAGAATAAGCTCTAATGGCCTCAACTCGAAAGCAGGTAATTGTACTGGAATGAACTCCAGTGGCCTCAGCTCAGAAGCTGGCAATTTGTACTAAAATGAGCTTCGGTGGCCTCGGCTTGGAAATTAGCAATTGTACCAGAATAAGCTCCGGCAACCTCAACTCAAAAGCTGGCAATTGTACCGAAATGAACTCCAGTAGCCTCAGCTCGAAAGCTAGCAATCTGTACCAAAATGAGCTCTGATGGCCTTAGCACAGAAGCTGGCAATTTGAGTAGACAAGCCATTTAGAAGTTGGCTGAGCACATGCATAAGGCGACGATCTCATCTCAAAGAGGTTGGTGATCTTATGCCAAAAAGCTGTGTCGTAGTAATGTTATGGCTTAGCGGGAAATTTTATCCTTTAAGAATTACTCGCTTCTAGACAAGAAATAAGGCAAGACTATTTCCATGTGAGAAAGATGAGCAAATATTAAGCACTTCAATCCTTGGAGAATTTTAGCCCCTTTTGTTAAGAGAGAAACCCGAAATTACCAATTAATAGGTCTTCGCTGTATTCACATTTAAATAGATGAGACTGTTACTCAGTTTGCGAACTTAAGAAAGAATAACGTAGTACAAGATCACTAAATTCGAGTCCGAGTTTGGACTTTCCTGAAAATTTATCCATAAATCATTCATTATTAAAATTTATAGACTAATTTGAGATCATTCATTTACATTTGAATAACATATATCAAAAAAGAAAGTTAATAGGCGCTCTGGCCATTATCATGGTGGTCGTTGTGACTACTGAGGTCGCTGTCTGGGAGATTGCATCATATAGTCCCGTAAGTGACCTCTCCTGACCAAACCCTTAATTGCATCTCTGAGTGCTTGGCATCCTGAAGTATTATGCCCGGCTTCTTCATGGTAAGCACAAAACTTACTCATATTTTTGAGCCTATTAGGAGTTGTTATCAGATTAGGCTTCCTGAAGCTCTTTCTTCCTTTTTCAACTGCAAAAATGCACTCTGGAGTATCCGACAGGGTGCTATAGATATCATAGCAACCCATGTGCTGAGGGCACTTGTTTTTGGATCTTTTCATAGGTCGGCCATCAGAGCTGCCTTGGGTGTTTTCATCGTTGCTCCTCTGACCTAAGCTATTCACCTCATCATTTTGCTCGAACTTCTTCGGGCTAAAGACCTCTTCCCACCTAATTTCCTTAGCAACTCACTCATAAAATTTTCCCAGGTTGCTTACTTGGGATTTGTAAATGCTTTACCCGCAGAGATTGCCATGAAGATGCTTTCATCTAATGGGCTCTCCACAATGTCGATCTCGTGTCTGAATCGGGTGATGTAATCTTTCAGCGATTCATCCTCTCGCTAGAAGATTGTTGCAAGATGGAAAAGTGGTGCAAGCTACCTCTTCATTGCTTTGTACTGGTTAATGAATCTTGCCTGGCATTCCTCCTAACTTTCAATACTGTGCGCCAAGAGATTCTTAAACTAGGTCTGAGGAATATCCCCTAGTGTAGCTGGGAAAATGCGGTACTTGACTAGAGGGTTGGTTGTTTGGAAATCTATTTGGATATTAAACGCATCCAAATGATGATAAGGGTCGCTATCCCCACTGTATTATGAGATTGCAGGGACCTTGAGCTTGGGAGGGAGAGGTTGTTTCTCTGTCTCGCTGGTAAATGGAGTCTTCTCTTCATAACGATCTCGGCTATCTTAAGCTTAAGGGTGTTCTTCCAATTGCTTTACCCTTTGAAGGAGTTCTTCGACCATTGGGTCATGTGTTTCGGACCACCAGCTGGAAGATCACTGGCTTTTATCTCTATCCTGATTATAAGAATAGTAGCTTGGGATATATCCCTTGTTGGACCTATCTGAGACTTTCGAACGATATAATCTCTCAGGTCGCTAACCACCGTGGCTTTTACAAACTCGATGAGCCTCTAACCTTTCCCCGTGAGTAAGAGGGGTGAGTTGTATTAACGTGCTGGCCCTTTTCAGGTGTTGCAGCCTAAACTTGCTTTTGTGTTCCCTGAGCCTGTGTCTATCCCAGCGCTCTAACCACTCCAGCCAGCTCTTTCATGGTGTTCTCAAGTGCCTTCTGACGCTAATGCCATACTTATACTTTGTCAACCTAAAAAACAACAAGCTGGTAAAAAGTTGATGGCACCATATCATCGACAATGCTTGTCGTGAGGGCAGCAGAGACGCCTACGGCCGTGAAGACTGAGCCCTCCAGTGGTAACTCTTGTTGTTCCACATGACTCCTAGGTTGGCTTGTGGTAGCACCAATGCTTCTAGCAGTTCTTCCTCTTGCCATTGTTGCTGCTCAGCAAATCACAGAAACAGAGAGAAAATAGTTCGAAGGTTTCAGGGCCCTTCCTCTAATGCCAAAATGTTAACGGTAAAATCTAATTTGGTGGACCCAGATTTTAGTCAACACCCAGATTGTGAGTTGCAAGCATGTGAATGGGGAATAAAGAAAATGAAGAAGGAGAAGAATGGACACTAAAAGCATTTTTGTCGTGATTCAACTAAAGCCAAATCGGCCCCTACATTCACGTTAATTGTATTTGCCTTTAGGTGGTGGTTTCACTATTCAAATTGACAGAGTTACAGTATACAAGCCTCTCTTACTATTTTGACAAAGCTTCAGTCTCTCTTCCGGAAGTCCCCTTACAATAGTTTCGCTCCTTATATTTATAGAGGCTGGAAGGTTACAAATATAAATTTACAATCGGTAAATATGTTGTATCAAGTAATAAATATATAAGACAATATAGACTCCTACAAGTGGACTTAGACAGACTGCTTTATACGTGTGGGCCCTTCAAGTTGCTATTTGTAGAAGGGCTTTATGGATTGTCTATGAGCCTATGTGTCTCTGGTTTGACCTTAGCGGGCATACGGCCAGGAAAGAAGATGTGCTTTGCAAGCTCATGCTCCTATTTTGGGGTCACTACTAGCCGAAGGTCGACAATCTCAAGCTTGTGCTTAGCACTGGGAGTTCGCACAGGATAATCTACTGATCATGCAGGCTAGGGCTTATCTTCAGTGAGCCTAGACTTTTGTCTTGACCTCATTAGCAAGCTGAGGTTTCCACCCATAACTTGTCGTGTCCTGAGCTCGCGGCTAGTGAACCAATGCCTCATTCACGCGACCTTAGCTTTTTGAGTGATCTGGACCTTTTTTGGCTAGACTTGTCTTCTATTGGACCTTCATTAGCCCATCCAACCAATATCGGAAATCACCTATAACATACTCATTCTAAAGTCACTCTCCCTTTCTTTTTGTCTTTATTGTCCTTACTTCAATTATAATATCAAAATCTCCCTTTTCTCTCATTTTTTTATTATCTTTTTCAATATATTAGAAAGTGATTTTTCTATACATAATTCAAACAAAAATAAATTATATATGATCAATTATAAGTGTTACTAAATATAAAAATCAATTATAAGTGTTACTAAATATAAAATCAATTTTATATAATCAATTATGTTTATATTCAATTATCCAATTGTTATACCAAACAAACTTTTAATAAATAATAAGCAATTAGAAAATAATTTTAAAATATATAATTATCTATTTCCTTAATTTTTTATCAACATTTATAATAATTCACTTATATTTTATACTTTAAAGCAACCAAATTCTTTGTGAAACCGATACAATTATAAAGGCTCGATTTATGTATGTATTAGTTTTGTTCTCTCTTTAAATAAGGTTGTGTTTTTTAATAATAGCAATCTCACTTAATTTAGTTTCATTCTCTTTGTTCATTTAAAATGGAAAATACATCTCAGAGAATAAAGTGCATTCATTTTGACCATTAAAACAATTCAATGGTTGAGATAAAATTATACATCATCTCATTGATATGTATTGCTATAATCACTGTTGCTACTTTTCAAAAAAGTAATCAATTGATATACCATTCTTTCTTCAACCCTGATCTCGATAGTTTCTCCTGCCTTTCAACTTGTCACAACATTTGTCTATTCAGTATTGTCCACAAATGGGTGATGATTTATGTTATAATAATCATCCTAAACTAATTATTATTTTGATAAGATAATACAGTAATACGTACTCAAGTTCTTTGCAATTATTTTGATAAAACTTGCAACATTTATGAACTATCTATATAACATCTTAGAACTTTTAAAATTAATCAATTTTTTTACGTGATTTTACAGATAATAAGGGTGTAAAAAGTTACAGCTTCATCAATGAAATTTGCAATACGAAAATTTTAAAAATTTATTATATAAAAAATAACAATGTTCTATGATAAGTTGCAAAAATAAGTTTTTTTATCAAAAAAACTTGCAAAAATAAGCCATGGATAAAGTTCTTGAGCCAGGAACCGAAAAATAATTGTATAAACTAATCTGTGTTCTAAAAAACAATAAAATAAATTGGTCTGTCAATTTTCTGTCTGTGCCATAAAATAAACTAACTTGTGTTCTACCTCGTCAAACATAAGGCTATTCATGCAGATAAGGCAAGTGAAATGCCAATCCTACAAGGTGAGGTGATAGAATGAAACAAGCACCCGCCTCTCATGTAAAGATTTCAAGGAGGAAAGAGAAATGTAGCATGCAGTGGAAAAACTTATTGGTGGGATAGGGCCAGAAAATAGGAGAGACAAGAAGACAACAAGAAACAACAAAACATGCCCCCCAGGAAGGCCAGCAATAGCTTAGACACACCATAACAAGGGTCCCCGCACGACAGAGTGTACGTTCCTGCCATCTGAATTTCTGATGAATCAATCAACTTTTTCTAAATTTTCTTCTCCTTTGGCTACAAATTCACAAATCAATTTGAACCAACCAGCAATAGCAAATTATGGACCAAATCAACTTCCTTGCAGCTTTTCAGTAAGCACATTCATATACATAGGGACCATGTATCAGTTTTGTGGCAGATGGACACCAGATTCTGCCATCTACATACAGGGTAAGCAGCTCAAGTTGCTTCATTTAAGGGTACAAAATATTGGGTGAGCATATTAAAACTGAAGATGTCTGCAGGAAGATCCCAGAAAAAAATAAATAAATAAATAATAACACTTGCATACATAAATTCTTCCTCCATTCTCTACCCTCTCAAGCATGGCACAACCAGATTCAAACTGACCCTTCTATTTTAAACATGCGGGGTCGGTTCAATTTAGATTGCACCAATGTGCAAGTAGTAGTACTTTTAAATAGTTGGAAATTGTTTGACTATGTGTGCAAGTAGTATTGCTACTACTCAGGAACCCATCTCTAAAAACACCAAACCTGTCAATTCGTGGGAACCCCACCAATGCATGTATTGAAGGTCATATGATCTGATCGTATATGTAGCTTCTCCAAAATAATATGAGTGAGGGAAAAAAATATCTCTTCATTATTGCACATGAAATGATACAATGATCCACAACACGAAGTACCTGTAATTTGCTATTTCTGTATACTTGAAACGATGAAAAGCCGAAAGTAATGTTCTATCAGAATTTTAGAACCCAGACTACTGGTTCCTACCATCTATGCTCCCCTTGCATTCTACGTTGGGTCCTAAGGGATCTTTACAGTGGCTATCTCACGTCATCTACCTTCATTTCCTCAAATGGTTCTGCTGGACTGCATTTGTAACAGATTAATTGACCTTCAGGTTTGCATTTAGTATGCTAGCGATTCAGCTATGAAATCCTATTTAGCAGTCAAGCCATACAGGTCAAGTCATGTTGCAAAATACTAAATCCTCAGCTGATATCTGGCTGCAGCATTGGGAAGAAAGCCCAACTGTTGCCTGATCTACCTTCTTTTCCAACTGTCTTGCTGTTAGCCCACCATTCAGAGCCATTGGCAGGATTATCAGAAGCATCACCCTTGGTGTTGTCAAAATTAAATTCTTTAGAAGAATTAACAGAATGATGCTTGTGACAACACCGCTCCCCCTCTTCTCCAGGACCATTGTCAGGCACGTCCTTTGAAGTTTTCCCCAAACACAAATCACAACAGTTGTTGGCATCTTTCTGTATCCTTTCTCTATCTACAGGGCCTCCAGCCAATATACCCTGTGAAGAACTCGACATGTTTCGAAGCAATATCCCTGATTTATTTGCCAGACATCTTGCAACATCTTCCCCAGTTAATTCAAATGAGACTCTGTGATCAACTAATGCTGCATTGGTTTGACATCCATCCTCTGAATTGGCAAGGGATGCCACCTCAGGAATCTGGTTTTTTCCCACAAGAATATTTTCTTGAGTGGTTGGCCCCACACCATCAGGAGTCAAAGCCCCAGAACCCAACCTTGAATCCTGCCCCATACCATCAGGTGTCACACAACCAGAACCTATCCGTGAAGCTAGCCCAACTCCATCAGGTGTCAAAGATCCTGAACCAAGTCTTGAACCTTGCCCTGCACCATCTGGTGTCAGGGATCCAGACCCAAGCCTTGAACCCCATTTACGAGTGGAGAAATGCTCAAAGCCCAAAACCTTTGGTGCTTCCCCTTTGCGAAATTCAAGAATAGGACGTCTATCAGGGAAAGGAGTAGAGGTCCCAGAAGTTGAAATGGCTGATCCAGGTGAAATGAGCTGGGCACCAGGGCTTCCTGGATATTGCTGATAAGGCTGAAAGTCATAACTGGATAATGCAAACTTCTGATTTGCCCCTCCATTTTTACGAGCCCGGTCCAGTGAAGATGCCAACAATTGAGCAAATGGAACCTCCGGGGATGAAGGTGTTGTCAGCTGTACAGATTCAGGAGGGGGAGTATAAGGAGCAGTATTTGGTTCAGTAGTGAAGTTAGAAAATACAGGCGGTGAAACTAACTGGGTCTCATAGGCATAAGGACCTACGGCAAAAATGGATGCAGGTCCACCAGGAGAGTAAGTATTTATTGAAAGAGAAGTGAGTGACAGCAACCCAGCTGGTGATTGGGTAGCAGATGGAGGATCAGATTGGAGAAAAGATGCAGGAGAAGAGGGAGGGGCAATGAATGGCATCACAATAGCAGTCGAAGGGTTTGGCTGGTTGGTAGCAGATGGACCTGTTGGTGCAACAGGTTCAGGAACCAGGACGGCATGACCAATTCGCTTACTGCTTTTATGTGATCCAAAACACCAATATAGGTTCCAGCAGCTTCCCCAACGTTTTTTCTGCAATTAATTAAGAAACAGTTATAAATCACAAGTTGAAAGTGAATCAAAACAAGGTTTCATCCATCATCAGCAGTATTACTATTTTGTACATCGAAAGAACATTGCTAACCACAAATATTCTTATTCTCACCCATACAAAATTAATTCTAAGTTTCTCACAATAATACTTAAACAATCTTTACATGGGTGACGAGGGAAGTCCATGTATCAAGAGTCAGAATGAAAACTGTCAGTACAGAATTTATCCAACTGAACATCAATCTTGTTGATCTACCACTTCATTATTTTGGTAGTTTCATCACATGTTTTGAATGCTCAGTTTGAACCAATAGGACAGTACTTTGGTCAGAGCAGTAAGTTAAATGTTTCTGGTTCACGTGAAGTCTCTAAGTGAAATGATTCTCAGATACTGTCATTTACATTAATTGCACTATAATTAAGGACAGTAAATCGAAAGTTTGAAGGTGAGATGAAAGAAAGAAGATACTTTTAAACAAATTTAAACTTGTCCCCCATGTTTTGGAACAGGGAAAAAAAAAAAAAGAGAAAAAAGAGAAATGTCATGCAAATAGCAATATTTAATTGGAATTTCACACCTAGAATTCGAATGTTTAAGGTTGTTTGATAGCCAATCAACACACAAAGAATGAGTTGAGAAAAATGTTTACCTTGTCCCTTAGCTGAACAATGTGAACTAAAAATTCATTGTCAGCAGGACCAGGAAGTTTTGGTGTCCCAATGCCAAACAAGCACTCAATTTTTCTCCCCTTATCAAGTGATGTGTTTTCCAAATATAAGTATCAGAACCACTAAAGCATCTAATCATAGAGACTATGCAAAACAACTTAAGCACTGAGCTAATTTATTGTGAAACAAAGATCTGCAATATGAACTGATTACAGTTTTCTGGATGGGGCCACGAAGAAGTAGAAGCAAGGAAGGTCAGACCCCAGTGATCAGCAGAGTTTGGTCTCTATTGGAACAAGGATTGACTTAATAGTAGCTTGCCCGCCCATTTTGCAGGTGAAGAGGTCCAGGAGTCAAGTTTCCTAGTTCGTGAGAGAGCTGAAAGAGGGAAGAAGTATATTTTGTACCATAATTAAACTGTTTGATAGATTGGTGAATCGATCATAGAGCGAAAATGCAGAAAAATCAGAAATCAAAGTAGATTTTGTTCATCTAAGAACTTATCTTTCTTCAATTCCGAATTCTTGCGTCCGATTAAGCAAAGATAGGTTCTGAATTTCAATCATCTAAGCTACATATGTCTATCTAGAATAAAAGTCTCCTCATACTATTGAGAAACCGAGATGCTAGATGATCAGCTTCAGAGTGAAACTGAATTACTAGATTTCTGAGATTCATAATTAGACCTGCAGAAAAGCACAGGATCCAAAATTCCATTTCCTCCTTTTCCAACTTCTGACAGAACAACAAGGAACAATATAAAACGTAAAAAAGCAATAAAAAATTTCAGCGCCACCACTGGGTCTGGTCAATTAAGATTATACCATCATTCATCACTCGAAAAAGCATAATAACAAACACAAAATCCAAGATCCCATTTTTCTCTCCTTGGCACGTTGGTTCTCAGTTACCAAACAGAACATCAAAAAGCGAAAGCAATCATCATAAACACAGACAGGCGTCTGAATTTTTACGATGTTAGCATACCGGAACGGAGGTGGGTTGGACTCTGGACTCGGCGGTAACGATGGCTGTGGCTGCAGCATTTACTGTCTCAACGCTGTTGTGAACGCTTCCCATGGTGGACTCTGAAAACCGGAGCTTTTCCGGGAACGGAGAACGATTTCCACTCACCGGCTACTAAGAATCGGCTGTGAGAGATTGATAGGCCGGCGAGATGCAATCATGGAGATAGAGAGAACTCGATCTGATAAATGAGAATCAGAGAGAATAGAAAGGAAGGGTGGGAGCATGTGTACATCAACATGGAAGTAATAAATAAATTATATGAATCATTCAATTTTCTCTCTCTTTCTCTTTCGCTTTCTCTCTCTAAAGAGGAGTATCTGTGTGTCGTGGTTCAGGTCCTCTGCAGTCTATATCCTCCGGTTACCTCCATTTTTGCGCCAAACTATACCCACGTCAGCTCCAACGTTAATGGGACCTTCCGTTTTTATAATTATTTGAATAATTATATAATTTTTATATGATTACTATTATTAATTTAAAAAAAAAATACAACTTGTATATTTGGACCCTTATCATCTCATAAGTTTGATAAAACAATTTTTGATATCATTTCTTCTGCTTTCAACCGGAATCTATACTAAACTGTGGTTTAACTTAAAAAGGATAATTTTTTTTAAAGTAAAAAATAGTGTATTAATTGATTAAAAATTTGATAAAATAAGAGAGTAAAATTTCTCACAAAATATAAAAAGTCATTTATATATCTCGTGTATAAGAAGAATTTTCTATAAAAATATAATTATCTTATTATAAGTTAAATAATTTTGAGTATTTCTCAAAAAATTTAATTTATGTAAAATATAATTTCTTGTAAGAATTTAATTTTCATATAAATCAAACCACACTTAAATAGAATATAATAGCATATTCTTTGTCTTGCAATTTAAGAGGACATTTGAACTTTTAAGTTTTAAAATAGAACATTTAGTGCCAACTATTATAGAATATCATTAAATAAAAAAATTATGGATTTTAAAAGTCTATCAAATTTTAAATTAAAAAAATTGTATGATGCATGTAGAGTTCAATCACTTATTTAAGTTATTATAGCACTCAAGACAACTAAGTTAAATTAATCCACCAAGTCAGATCGTTATTTTTTTTTTTAACATTACAATATATATACACGTAGACAAACACACACACATAAGCAAGGAAAAAATATTACATAACAAATCATCATAAGCTATTTTTTTTATTATTATTATTTGATGGCAATCATGATGGAATTTCAACTTTAGACATAACATTTTTAAATGTTGATAACATAATTGAAAATTCTAATTTAATATTTTTATAGATAAAAATGATATATCACTTAACATATATATATAATATATGATCATAAATTTAATTTTAATTAAAAATAAAAAAATTATAAAATAATATTGAATATGATTATAATATTAAAGGATTCCAGTAAATTTATTTAAAATGAATTATGTATTAAAAAAAAAAGAATGCTATTGCAAACTGATGCTAAAATAGAATTTGATAGAAACTTTGAAGAGTTTAAATGTGATGAAATGAGTTGTCAAGCAAGTCGACATATTACTATGAATAAATTAAACATAGGCTACATCTTCACGTGGTTTAATATTTTATGAAATAAACTAAAATTAAATCTAAGTTTTGATGACGCAAACGCGGCTAAGGCTGCTGCCCCCATCTTCTCAAC
>JANHAO010025676.1:0-11287 GCA_026873985.1 Saraca asoca
CTCATCCCAACGGATCTGGGAGATATGTTTCGGCCAAGGGTGTTCTTTTCTGAGAAATTTTTTGAAATTTTCCTTCTCTTGGCCGGAGCAAATCTAACAAAAATTACACTTGTAACCTCATAGCTTTTATAAATAGGAAGCGAAGGATCCTTATAAAGAGGAAGGGAAAGGCTAAAATAGATATACTAAAATTCTGTAAAACTTCCTTTAAAATAATAAAACACTATCATGGACGTAAGGGCCAATGCTGTCTGGCTCTAGTTGAATCACATTAAAAATATTGTGTTCTCACTACTTTTCCCTAGTTCTCCTCCTTCTTTCTCAACCTCCATCAACCAGAAATAGTTTGAGTCCTGAAACAATCCTTCTTGTTGACTAGAGTTTGGCCTAGAACCAGATTCCATCATTAACATTTTGGTGTCAACCGTCAGGCCTCATCTGAGTTTTGGTTAATTCTCTGTGTTTTGTTTCATTCTCTGTTTAGCTGTAATGGCCAGGGGGAAAGCCATCAGGAAGCTAGATGCTGCCAATAACCAGCTTGAGGATCATACAGTGAGTCCCTTTACTACCAGGGCTATTAATGGCTCACTTCCCTCGGCTTGCCCTAACTTGCTGTTACTATCCTTGAAGCTAATGAAGTGCAAACATGGCACCAGTGCCAGGATGTGCTAGAAGGTTTAGTGAGGAAAATGGCTGGGGCATTACAGATGCTGGCTCAAGCACAAGCCCAGGGTTTGTAAAGACAAACCAAGACTAGTATGCCCAAGAATATCCACTAGCAGCAGTGACCTATAAGTCCGAATAGAGCTATCAAGAGCACACTTCTGGTCATCGCTCATGCGATTAAGAGGAGAAGAGCCATCAAACCTCTAGCCAGTAGTTTAGGGGACTAACTTCATTGGTAGAAGAGTTGCTTCAATGGGTGAAGCAGCTGGAAGCACACCCCTGAGCTTGAAATGATCCAAGTCACTTAGAGGATCAAACGCTCTTCTCTAAGCAGATTGAGATGGAGCCCTTCTCTCATAAGCTCAAAATTCCTTCTATCCCACTATATAATGGAGATAGTGATCTACGCAACCACTTAGATATGTTCAACATCCAGATAAATCTTTGAACAAGTAACCCCCTGGTTAAATGTCATATCTTCCTAGCCACATTGGGAGATACACCTTGAACATGGTTTAGGAGCCTCCTAGCCCGTAACATCAACAACTGGGAAGAGTGCCAGGAAAAATTTCTCAACCAATATAGGGCACAAAGAGGCAGCTCGCGCCCCCTACCATCTCACTACAATCTTTGAACTCAATCATGAGTCGTTGAAAGATTACATCACCTAATTTAGATATGAAATCGAGAACGTTTAGAGCCCATCCGATGATAGCATCCTGACAGCCATCTCAGCAAGACTTCATAAGGATGGAAAATTGTACAAAAGCATATACAAATCCCTAGTAGCAAACTTGGGTGAATTCTACAATTGAGCTACCCAGCAAATCCGATGGAAAGAGACCTTTAGTTCTGAGAATCAAAGGGACAAGATGAGTAGCTTTAAGCAGAATAAGAAGAGAAACAATGAGGGTCAGAAGACCGACCCCACTGGCAAACCTCTGAAGAAGGCAAAAATCGACCGACCTCAGCCTCTAGGTCATCATGATTATTATAGCATCCTATCGGACACTCTGGATAGGATCTTTGCAACAGAAAAGGGTAGAGAAGACTTCGGGACCCCCGCTTCTTTAAGGACTCCTCGTAGGAATAGAAACACTAATAAATTCTGTGCTTACCATAATGAAGCCAGACATAACACTTTTGATTCCTGAGCCCTAGAGATACAATCGAAGATCTGATTAAAAAGGGCTGTCTAAAAGAATACGTGCTATGACACGTGAGACAGTAGCCCTCTCAACCTCAGTAGGATCTTGAACAAGAGCAGTCCACCACAATCAGAACCATATATTAGCTTTGTAATGAAGCATGTAAAAAGCAGCTCCAATTTTGATGTATATAATCTAAGCAAAGCCTCAGCAAATGTTGATTTAGAAGTTTGCCCTGAAAATGCAGACTCCCCCCCCCGTTTCAGTTTACAATTGTATCCTTTTAAGTTTTGAATTTAATTCTTTGTCACATTAGAATGACCTACTTTACGGCACTATCCTAATGCAATCAAGCGTGCATATGACTAACTTTCTTAAGCACCATATGCACGCTACATTATTATGCACATGACTAACTTTCTTAGGCACCATATGCATATGATCTCGTCATGCAAATGACCAATTTTCTTAGGCACCGTATGCATGCAACCTCTAGCCTGTGCATATGACCAACTTCCTTAGGCACTATATGCACGGTGCTTCGTTGTGCATATGACCAACTTTCTTAGGCCCTATATGCACATGACTTTGTTATGCATGTGACCAATTTTCTTAGGCACCATGTGCACGATGCATCGTTATGCCTATGACTAACTTTCTTAGGCACCATACACATGCAATCTCATACTTGATAGGCACAATTTCAACTTTCTTAGGCACTATGTGTGCCCAATTTCATGAATCATATATATGACCAACTTTCTTAGGTACCATATACATGCTACCTTGAGCACACATACGACTAACTTTCTTAGGCACCGTATGTGCACGACCTATTATCATATATACGATCAACTTTCTTAGGCACCATATGTATGTGATCAAGTGTTTGCAGCTCTAATGCAACCTAATAATTTGTAGCTCTCATGTGACCTAATGATTCATAGCTCTCATGTGACTTGCCTATATATCGCTCACAACTAAGGCCCTTAGATGCTCAGCTCATAGCTCACTATAAAGCATTGTTGACTAGTTATTCAAATATATCATCTTACTATAATTTGCAGAAATTCATACTATCATTTGAAATATACATGATGTTCAATATAGCATACAAGAATCTTAAAGAACTGTTCTTTCATTAAAAGCCTCAACAAGGTGAAATTATATAGCAAGATACAAAATACAAATCGAAAGAAGCCTACAGCTATTACACTCTGGAAGAAATATTGGCGCTTTAGAGAAGAGCCCCGATCAGCAGAAGGGTCAGCAAGTACACTTACTCTTTAATTCTTTCCCTTGCCACCCTCCTTAGTTCAGAACTCCTTTCCAGCTCTCTACCCAGTATAAAAGATTTAGAGAAAATAGGCTGAAACAGCTGGAAAGGTTGAACCCCATGACATCACTGTGAAGAAATAATTCGAGATCTATGAAAGATCTTCCCTCATGATTAGAGAAGGAAAACTACCTGAAAAGGTTTCCTATGCAGTAGACCATGCACGTTTCTCTGAATAAATAGATTTTCAGAGGTTTAGGGAGCTTGTTTGAAGCTTTCACCAATTCAACTCACTCAATAAAGGAAGAGGAACTCTTCCCCATGCTTATATAGACTGGCCAGGTCTTAACTGAAGGGTCCAAAAGAACTCCCAACTACTCCCATTAAAAGCTTTAGAGGAAAATGAGGCTGACTCACCAACAGGTATCAGGCATGTATAACAAGAGGTATGGCTTAGGTCAGATGAAATGACAAGCTGACCAAAAACTTTGACTGCACGGAGATCCATAAGAAAAGCCCTTTACTAGCAAAACTATTTGACTCCCAACCCACGAAGCTAGTTGAGAGTTGGAAGGCTTAATGTTATGAGTGGAATCCAATTCTACGAAGTAAGCTGACAAAGGCCCGATTGCAAATTAAGTCTAGGCAAAAGAGATCCAATTCGCTAAGGTTACCTGGAAGGCACCACCTCACTAATTACGAGGTCGAGAAGCAACAAGACTAAAGGTTAAAGATCCAGCTCATCAAGAAACAAGCTGCCCCACTCGAGCTCACCTTGGCAAAAATAAGTTCAACCTCACTGAAAATTAGCAGTGACCCCAAGCTAGAAACAGCTTGTGAGATGCAATGCATTGCCTGACTAAAGGTTCAATGAGATAGAACAACAGACAAGTTTACATTAGCCAACGAACAAGGGACCCACCTTACAGAAAGTAACCTACAGAAGTCGATTTGTAGGAGTTCATATTATCTTGTACATTTAATATTTGATATAACTTATTTACTGCATTTAAAATTATACTTGTAACCTTCTAGCTACTATAAATAGGAAGTGGAGGATCCTTCTAAAGAGGAGGGGAGAAGCTGAAACATATATACTAAAACTCTATAAAACTTCCTTTAGAATAATAAAAAGTTACCATGAACATAGAGGCCGGTGTTATCCAGCTTTGGCTGAATCACGTTAAAAATATTGTGTTCTCACTACTTTTCCCTAATTCTCCTCCTTTGTGTCAACCTCCATCAATCAGAAACAGTTTGAGTCCCAAAAGAATCCTTCTTATTGACTGGAGTTTGGTCTAGAACCAGATTTCACTGTCAACACCTGTCTTCAACAGTTTATCGACCTCTTCCTTTATTACTTCTTACTACTTTGACCTATGGTTTCTTTCCTTCAACTGAAAAAGCTTCACACTCAAATCGATCGAAAGCTTGTGGTAAGCTACCTTTGGATCAATTCTTAACATGTCTGCTGGTGTCTAAGCTAACACTTCAATATAATTTTGCTAGAATTTTATTAGTCATTCCCTATCTGCCTTTCTCAAGTCTACCTCAATTTTCACTATTTTCTCGTCACTATCTCCAAAGAGCCTCACTTCCTTTGTATTAGAAATAGTCTTTGGCCAGTGAGGTTATCCTACCGAACGTCTAGTAACATGGAATCTACCATTTGACACTCACCTCCTTCCTTAAGTGCCAATTTTGTTTCGCTAGTACCTCCATGAGACTTGGTCAAACTTGCCATGTAACATCTCCGAGCTATTTGTTGATCGGCCTATACTTTTCTAATGTCTCTTTTTGTTGGAAACTTTATTAGAAAATAAGGGATGGAAACAATAGCCCTAACTTGAGTCAATGACAGCTGCCCTAAGATAGCATTATATGCACAATTTGGGGTAGCCAACACAAGGAATGTAACGTCTGAATTTTTCACTAATGGCCAGGTTCTTATTGTCAACCTTAGAGTCACTGTCCCTTCTACTTGCACTTGCCCTCCTATGAAACTAACCAAAATACCTAAGTAAGGTTTATACATGTTCGTGAGAATATTCAAAGCGTTAGTAACATGTAAATATAAAATATTAGTGGAACTTCCCTAATTAACCAATATCCGCTTGGCAATGAAATTGTGCAGCAAACCCGAAATCACCATCGGATCATCATAATCCTTGTCAACATCCCTAAAGTCTTGTTCCGTGAAACAAATCAGCTCATAATGTTCTCTTTTTCTTTTCCCTTCTACTACCATGATTGTCCTCAAATGCCTCTTTTTAGCATTATTGGAAACTCCCCCTCCCCCAGCAAAGCCTCTTATAATTGTCTCAATCGTTCACAAACAGGGGAATCTATTGCCACTTGCTTGCCTTTTGACCATCCAGGTTGTGGAGAACACTCCTTTTCCCTACGTTCCTTCTTCCCCTCACCTGCATGATACTTTTTATACTTTGAAAGATGTCCTTGCCATATAAGTACTTCAATTTCATCCTTTAAAGTAACATTTCATCTGTAAAGTGCCCATAATCCCTATGGAATTTACAAAATTTGGATTTATCCATTGGGGGCTACTTTCTTCACTTTGATTGAGGGAATTTCATTAGTTCAGCTACCTAAACATCCTATACTATGCTGCTAATTAGTGCATTCAGTAAATTGTACCTATTAAATCGCCCCTCACGAAGCCCTTTGCCCTGATTTATAGGTCTATCTCAAGAAGGCATATTATCCACCTATATTTTCTCAATCTACCACTAAGCGAATTCAACTTCTTACATATTGATATACTTTTCCAAATGAGTTAATAGCTCCAAAAGAAAGGTGGCAGGGCGCTTGGCCAACAAAAGGGAGAAATACCCTTATCAAAGCCCTATGTTGATCTGATGGACTGCTACTCCCTCATTAAGATCACGGATTTCCAATGCTAGTGTATTAAAGTGAGCCAAATACTCCTTATAGGTCTCCCACTGCCCCTGTTGGAAGTTAACCAAAATAGCCAAAGTCTTTCGAGGCACTCGATTAATGGTAAAATGCACAGAAAAAGCCTCAACATTTTTAAGTATAGTGGAGAATGCTTTACAAATGATAGTATCTAGGGCACTTGATAATAACATTGACACACAAAATGCCTCCAAGTGCTCTTGTGGGTCTATTATACTATCATACAATTCTATGTGGATGGGTGGTTTGAAATAGTTAGGCAATGGAGCAGCCATCACAACTATTGAGAATAGGTGGCTCATTTCTTAGCTAGAGGACAACTATCTAAAGGTTTGGGTAAAGTCCATAATGGGGTTCAATAGGTCATATGGTTCATAGGTGCGAGTAACATGATGGCGGATACTAGCCATGTGTGACAGAGCAAAAGAAACATTAGGGACCATTGGTTCAACTGGGTTTGTTCTTTAAGGGCTAATAAGAATGAGGTATGGGTGTTGGAAGGTAAGTGTATAGTGGTAACTCCTTGCAAAGAAGTGATAGGAACTATAAAGTGTGGTGGTAAAGAAGGTGGGGAAGGTAACTAAAGGTGATGTTTTGAAACATGGGTGAGCTAAACTACTTGAAGTAAGATGCAATGGTCAGATTAACTTCCCTAGGAATAGGGCTTGGAGGACTGAAGGGTGGTGGAGGCAAAGTGGATTACCCTTGGATGAGACAAAGAGCATTGAGCTCCTCCTTCAACTGGCAAAGCTACTTCGCCAGCACATCACACTCCAATTCTATTATAATCCAGTGAGTCTCCTTTACCATCCAGTCTTGATAGTGATCATCCCTCACCCATTCATGACGGTGACACTCGTTAGATGACAGAGCACGCGATGATTGCAATTGAGAGTGACGATAAGTCATAAAGTGGCTAGGAAAGCCACAGACGATGCCAAATGAAACCCGCTCAAATGCAATTCCAACTAGTGGTGAAGAAACTAGTCGAATGGTAACCTAAAAGCACAAAAAAGTCAGCCATACATTATGGAAGTGGTTCACTGAGAAAGCTCCGATGCTTAAGTCAATATTTGAGCAAAGTTTCATTAAGTATGTAAGAAATTATTTGAAAAGAGGAATACTTATGGGTATATATAGGTGTTGAATATGCCAATTAATGTGTTTTAGGGCGAATGAGCTGTTAATGCATTGGTGACTTTAGCAAGAATCTTACTAAACAGTTGTTGGTGTCACTTTGTTCACACAGGCCTAATCACGCCTTTTGTTCTACACTAGTTGGGTAGTTGGTTCATGAAGTACTTGGTTGACAAGCCTACGTCTTAAACCGTTCAACGAAAAGGAGTAGTTGATTAGGGGGAGGTAATCTATGGAAAATACTAATTCTTCACTGCACTCTAGTCGATCAACCATTGTTCGACCGATCGAAGACCACGGTCATTTTGGGCTCAATAGCCATGGCTGTAACCAAACCATGTTAATCCCAATAATTTTATTTTTATCCATTGTGACTCTAATTACAATAGATTTTAGTCCATATAATTAATTTAATATTTATTGAGTCATTTTATCAAAGAAAGCTGATTTTATTTTGATGAAAAAATAATTTTTTTTGTCATTGATTACTGTAAGACTCAAATGGAATTAATTTTGATACACTTTATCACTCACTTATCTAGATTACATTATAACAACCATATTACAACATTTTTATCACTAATAAAAATTATTAATTACTTTGTTTTTTATATGAATTATATTTTTTATGAGCAACATATACGAATCTCCCCTGGATTTAGTCAAAAATACATGGGTCTCCCCTCTATCTTCAAAATATACACAAACATCCCCTTAATTTAAGAAATACACTACTACTAAATCTTATTTTAAAAATTCCATTAGAAGAATATTAATTTTAACTATTAGACTAATTATTGATCAAAAAGTCTATTTTGTGACCAAGCTACCCTTCCTTTATTCATTTATAGTATTAATCCTATTTTACTTCAAATTACTTCTATTTTATTTTAAGTCATTTATTCTTTACAATAAAGTGTAATTTATTTAATGTAAATTATATTAATTTCTTATTCCATTTCATTTTGCACAATAAAAATTTCCAATAAATATTTTATTTTATGCAATAATTTACAATTTATTTGATGCAATTTATATTAATTTGTTATTACATTTTATTTTATGCAATAAATATTTTATTTTAATGTATTTTATTTTATGTAATAAATTACAATTTATTTGATGCAATTTATATTAATTTGTTATTGTATTTTATTTTATGCAATAATTTGTAATTTATTTACTGTAATTTGTTATATTTAATGTAATTTATTGCATATAATAAAATGCATTAAAATAAAATATTTATTGCAAATTTTTATTGCATAAAATAAAATGCAATAATAAATTAATATAAATTGCATCAAATAAATTACAATTTATTGCATATAATAAAATTCATTAAAATAAAATATTTATTGTAAATTTTTATTGCATAAAATAAAATGTAATCACAAATTAATATTAATTGCATCAAATAAATTGTAAGTTATTGTATAAAATAAAAAATATTTAATGGAAATTTTTATTACATAAAATGAAATAAGAAATGAATATAATTTACATTAAATAAATTACAATTTATTGCAAAAATATAAATGACTTAAAATAAAATTGGAGTACTTTGGAGTAAAATAGGGTTGAGATTATATATGAACAAAGATAGGATAATATGATCACAAAATAAACCTTTTAACCAATGATTATGATTATGTTCTAATAATTAAAATTAACATTCTCTTAATAGAATTTTTAAAATAGGATTTAGTAATGTCGTGTTTTTTAAATTAAGGGAAGGTTTGTTTATATTTTAGAACCAGAGGGGAGGTATATATATTTTCAACTAAATTCAGAAAAGTTCCATATATTTTGTTGTCTTTTTATTAAGTGATAGTGTAAAAAGTTCTAAACTAACAATGCACCACATCAAAACTTAACTCCAATATTAACTAAAACATTATGAATTTAATTTTAATTCATTAATAATATAAAATTAATTTTATTTATTTATATATTGTCATATGATAAAAAATATTAAAATATTTTTACTGATAATAATAATAATTCTTACGCTTTTTTAGTCGAATTATATTGTAAAACTTTCAAACTATTAATGCCTTAAATTTGAGCTCATGTTTTAACCACATTCGTTTCCTTGAAGTTGCATCAGATAAACTTAAAAAAAAAAAAGAAAAAAAAGGAAGAAATCATACACCATAGTTTTATATTACCCTAATTTAATTGTATAAAGGAATGGCCAAACTACACCACACCTCCAGAATAAGCAGTAGCCCTAGACATAAAGTAAGTCTGTTCGTTGTTATCCAAAAACCAAAAACAAAAGTCTCTCTTTCGTTTGAAATATTTCCCATCCCAGTGTAACAACAAAATCTCCGTACTTCTATTTATTATATTTTGATAAGTTATATATTTTAATATTATGATTAAATAAATATTAAAATTTGACAAATAATTTTTAATTTATTAAAATACAAGAACCAATAATTTTAATATTTTCAGTAACACAATAAAGATTAGAAATAATTCTCTACTTGGATGTTACCCGAAAAGACTCTTCTCTATTAAATTTTGTAAGGTGTCTCCCTTGCTTAACATTAATAGTCTTTCGTATCTCTGTTTCTGCTTTAAATTTTATTCAATATAAATATTTATATTTCAAAATATTTAATTGATAAGTATCAATATAGATTATATTAGTAATTAAATTATTACATTAACAATTAATTGATAACTAAATATATTAATTGATTTAATCAATTTATATCTTTAGTTATATATAATTATTTGTTAAAATTAGTTATTTATATGTAAAATGATATATAGAGACATAAATATATTTATGATTTATTCAAATAATTTTTACTTTAATAGCATTTTAAATTTTAATGTATTATTTATCTAATTAAATTTCTTTTAAGAAATAGAATTATAATTTATTATATTTTATTTGAATGAATAAATAATTATAATATATTATTTATTATATTCTTAAAAATAATTATAATTTATTATATTTATTATATTTTTATTTGAGAAATAAATAATTTCACATTAAAAAAATGAGTTTACAACTTTATATTTACAACGACAGGGGTGTAATTAATTGTTTAAATCATGGGTAAGAATATCTTTTTCACACATTAAATATAAATCTATTTATAAAAACATTAAATTTCTCAGCTTCCTGGAATTGGGGAATTAAGGATCAATATATTGATTTAAAGGCTCCTAATCAAACAAAGAAAATAATGGATTGAATTGATGAATCTGTTAAAACCAATCAAATTCGCTAAACATTAATTAAAAAGTCATTTATCAAATACATCCATAATTTTTGCTCTATACAAAAATCTCATTTGTACAAGAAAATAAATCATAATAAGAAATTATCATTATTTAACTAATTACTATATGAATCAAATTAAAAAAAAAAAAAGAACAGTGTGCCCAGTCTTGAATAAAACTTTTATTGTATAAAATCCTATAATTATTCCTTCAATGAATGACAAATGAAATGGGAGGACTACGATGAAGAGGACATCTTCCTGGGCACCCACGCGAGGATAACTGGATAAGTGCTCAGTATTTTGTTCATGAATAGACTGTCTTTCTTTTGATATAACTCCCCTTCACGGATAAAATATTATAATTATCCCTTGAGTTATTGATTCTGTGATATCAACGAAGGGATGAAAAATTTGAATGAAAAAATATGTGAAGTTCAATTTTTTATATAAAAATTAGTTTTAATACACAGGATATTAATAAAACAAATTATAAATAGATTAATTAAATATTTTAAATTATATGTAAATAAAATAAATTTGAATTAATAAAAATAAGTAAAGTATATTATTTTAACTTTTGAAGAAATACTTTCAAATCAAATAATTAAAAGGGAAATAAAAATATACTTAATTAAAACAGTGTCAGAAAGTAGAACTATAGAAGCGTAAGAATAGCATCTATTTATTCACTTTCCAAACTTGTAATCCCTTTGGACCCTCTCTTGCCATTTTCTTTGGTATTGTGGAAAAAAGGTGGAAAGAAAACATCCCGAAACACAAAGGTTGAAAATAGATTTTCCAACGTTTTGATGCTGTGGAAAACTTGAGATGGAAATGAAACAAGGTGGAAAAAGTACAGTGGGACCCAGCAAAATATT
>JANHAO010025677.1:0-11289 GCA_026873985.1 Saraca asoca
GAGTTTGGTTCGGCCAAGGCTATTTTCTATGGAGCAAATTTTTCAAATTTTCGGCCCTCATCTCCCTTGTCTTGGCCAAGCAAACCTGATAGAAAGAGAGTTGGCAAAATCAACTCCTCTACTATTGAAAAACTATAGAAAAACTTGGAAGCCAAGTAGCAGGAAGTGGTTGATTGAGATAAAAGTATTATTGACTTGACTACCCGCATAGCTGACTTGGGAAAATAGTGGAATGTTTTATCCTTCTAAAGCGAGGCATTGGCTTCCAAACGAACTACTCTGATGCAGAAGAATGACAACTTAGTCAAAGAGTTAGAAGCCAAACTGCAGCCTCGGGAGGATCATGAGGTTGCTTTCCAAAAAGAACTCATGGCCATTGTCGATGAGGTTGAAGACCTTAGCTTTCTAATGATGCAATTGGGGTTTAAAAGTGTCATCGACTAATTCAACACTTTAACTCAGGCATCACCTTGGATCTATCCAGGCTTCAGTAGGAGTTACTACAAAACATGCTAAAGGAGTAGCCATTGATATTTCTATTGTTGTTGTTATTGTTTTTTTTATATATATCTTTGTACCTCCCTATGAATTTTCAAGAATCAACCTTTTCTTTTCACCTTATGTCTTTTGGGCTTTATTTTATTAGCTATTCTATTATGGTCTAAAGGTAAGCCTTTAACAAGCCACCTTGTTCTACCAAACGACCATGCTTTACTATTTTCCACTTCAAATTCTCTATCTTTTTACTGTTCTTCATGAAGATTGCCAAGCAACTATATGGATATTTTTATTGGCTTTCACCTTTGCATACATTTGAATATCTTTTTAAGGAACTGAGTCTTGGCACATTTGTTATTACCACATGTATTTTCCCATTATGCCAAAGGACTCACCCAGATCGAAAGTCTTGCTCGAATTTTCATTTGTACTGTACTAGGGGATCTGCTCAGACTAAAAGATCTGCTTAGATTTTGTTTGTACCAGGGAATCTGCCTAGACCGAGGAATCTATTCGAATTTGTTTGTACCAAGGGATCTGCTTGGACCAAGGAATCTGCTTGGATTTTATTGTACTAGGAAATCTACCCAGACCAAGGGATTTGCTTAGATTTTGTTTGTATCAGGAGATCTATCTGAATCGAGAAATCTGCTCAGTTTTATTTGTAACGAGGGATTTGTCCTGATCGAAGGATCTGCTTGAATTTCTAAGGCATGTGACATAATTTCTCTTCATTTCTCCATCTTAGATACATTAAATGTTGCTTAAGCGACTATACTTGTACATGATATTGTTTCAAATATGCAACATTCCATGTTCAAGAAAAAAGTTTCCCTTATATGGTTTTTAAGTGACAAGCGCCATTAAAGAGGCTTTGCTGCACTGTGAATGACCCTTCCTATGCAATGGTCAACTTTCCTTCACTTTGCGCCTTCCTTGGTCCATTATTCCTTTGTAAGACCAAATCTCCTTTACTAAAAGCATTACTCCTTACTCTTTTACTCGCAACTTTGACCATCTTTGTCTTATAACATTCGTTTCATAACTCATCAATTTCTCTTGTTTTGATTAGTATATCTAGCTCTTCCCTCCTCATTTCTTCATTTTCTTGCTATTCGTACTGCTCCCTCCTTTCAGAGCACTGTCCCAATTCTACTAAGCGCATAATTTCACTCCCATAAGCAAGCTTGAAAGGGATTTCACTCGTAGTTGAGCGTATGGTGGTTCTATATAACCATAAAAGACTTAGTAACTCCTCAATCTATCTCCTCTTTGCTTTATCTAACCTTTTGCAAAGTCCTTCTAGAATGATTCTATTTGTTAGCTCAACCTATTCATTTGAACTGAGGATGTGAATCTTTACTTGATTCCTAACCTTCAATTCACAACATGTGAGACTCCATTTTTTTATGCAAGATATGAAAAGGAGACTATATCTTTGACAAAAATCTTGAAAATTACTACTAGCAAACTATTTCCCATTATGCGATATGATGGTGGTTGGGAGACCATACCTGAAAGATGCAGTTAGCAAGCTTCTTATAACGAAATTCACAATTTCAAAAATTTTACCTGCAGAAGATGTTTTTTCAAACTAATTTTTATACATTATTTGAAGTTAAAGTTGTAAGGAGTTCTACCTCTATCCATTTGGTGAAATAATCAATCACCACACCACATACTTTAGTTGGCCAGGAGCTAACAAGAAAGGGCCTAACAAATCAATGCCCCATTGGTCGAACGGCCAAAGAATGAAGATAGACATCTGTTCAATGACTGGTTGCCTCTGAACCTTTGTGAATCTTTGGCATTTTTCACAGCTTCATACTAATTCCAAAGCCTCCTATTTCATTCTTGGCCAAAAATATCCTAACCAAATGGCCTTTAGCACAACTGTCGTTCCCACTATATATGACCTACAAATGCCTTCATGAATCTCCCTTAGAACATAATTAGATTTACTCAATCGAAGGCAATGCAATGACAATAAAGAAAAAGTCTTCTTATAAAATTGCCCTCCTTTTGCGAAAAAAGTGTGCCACACATGGCTTGATTTTTTTGGCTTCCCTCTTATCCTTCAGTAGTTGCCCCTGTTCCAAGAATTTAAATTTTATTAGAGAATTTTATCTTATATAAAAATTTTATTTTTTGTGACATCTCTCACTCTCATTTAAAATTTATAGTTGGTGGAAATGGTAACAAATGAGATTTCCTCACAAGAAAAAATATATTGTGATAGATTATTAGTTTCACTTATCTATCCAATGACCAAGCAGTGCTTTTCATTGACTATGGGATTAGTATGAATTATCGTCTTTTTACTCTTCAAATTTTCCTTTGTCAAAGGTACAGGTGTATCGGCATCCTGTTTTTGCAGCCTTCCTCGTTAATGTCTTAAATTGAAAATTTTACACATTAAATGATTTGCCATTTTTCCTATCACTTTAAAGTTAAAAAATGGGAGAAAAAATATAATTTATTTATTTGTAATATGATTCAAATTTACTTTATTCATCTATAATTTAAAGTATTGAAATTAATTTATCTATAATTTGCTTTATCAGCATTTTACTTGTTAAACTATTTTTCCATATAAAAAAAAAAGACAGAATTTATATGATTTTGTCATGTGATCTACTTTGCGAGCATTTTACTCACTAAACTATTTTTTCATAAAAAAATATATAAAATTTACATGCTTTTGTCATGTAATTTTCTTTATTATTTGTTAAAGTTACAAAATCAAAGAATTTAGATTATACAAATGATAAGTTTAATAATATATTTTTAAATTTTATTTATGATTTCAAGCATCACTTCACAAATCGAATAATTTGTTCATAAAATTTTTATTTATTTTTTAACAAAAAATTATTTTAAATAGATAAAATATATTAATAAAATAAATTACAAATAAATTAATTTTAATATTTTAAATTATAAATTAATAAAATAAACTCGAATCATTTCACCTATGAATAAAGTATATATATTAAAAAACGTGTATTTTCGTTTAAAGTGGGGAAGAGGGAAGAGTATTTCCATTCCATTAAAATTTTAAAGAGCAAGAGGTGGAGTGGTCAATGTAGTGGAGAAATGCCATCTGAAGTCCATCACAACCCTTAGCACAAACTCACCACACCAAGGAGAATTTCTTGGATAATGTGGGAATCAGTGTGGTTGCATGGGAAGTTGAGAGGAATTTAAGATGCAAAGAGTAACATTCTTCTGCTTTAACTGTTAACGCATATTTTAATTTTCAGATAAAATCTAATTTAAACTACTCTCATTTAAAAATTTTCAAATGTGCAATAAATGAGAAATGATCAACATCCATGACAAGCATGCAAACATTTCAATTCTAGGTAAATCTGTGACGGGAATCATGATACAGCATAATAAACGGCTCCACAAGCTCAGTTTCACATGCCAAGGCCAACAAGAAATAAGTTCACTTCAAATCATCATTAAATGTAAATGATTTGATGAACACTATGCATGCATATTCAACATTTTGGCCTCCTACTCGTGAAGAAAAAAGGTACAAAACTCTGCCCCACCCTCCACCAAAAAAAGAAAAAAAAAAAGGAGAGACAGAGAGAAAAGAATCAACTGAAATAACTGTAAAAGATTGGTGCTTTCTTCAGTTGGATGAGTAAAAGGAAGATTTAAGTTTCTCACAGTTTATTAACTATATAACTGTGAGAGTTCTTCAGCGAAAGCCTTTCTGATGACATCTCTCTTGAGCTTCAGAGCTGCAGTGACTAAGCCAGATTCAGGAGTCCATGGATCAGAAAGCAATTTAATTTTTGCAGGGATCTCAAACTTCTCCAAACGAGCCTTCTTTGCTTCCTGCAAATTAGTTTCATAAATTTAAAAAAAAGGGGGAAATAATTGCACATTACTGGCAACCAAAAATTACTATTGGAGAATCTAAATTACTGTCTGTCCCGATTCATGTTGGCTCAAAGGTTATGTCTCAAAAGTTATGTCAATAACCAGAATAACGTGTACATCCTTAACCAGTGCATAGAGGTCTAGACTGTAGATCCTATCTATTAGTGTAATATTAGCTAAGAAACACTAGTGTTTATTTCTTGACTAATTTTTTTTTTAACCTCTTTTATGGGTACTTTGTTCATTTATGAATAAACATTATAGAATTAATATAATACTGGTCATGGGCAAAGAACAGCATCCTGATCAGAACATCTGACTCCAGCCAAGGATAAGAATGGAAACATACTGAAGAATCATAGGATGCCCTGTCTTTCAAGTTTCTACCCTTCCAGACAAGGCAGATGAGTAAGATTCTTTGCATAAGGATAAAATATGTCTAGAATAGATTGAAATAAAATTTTCATATTCATAAGCAACAAGGCTTCTTCCCTAACTATCCTTCTCAAGAATTCTAGATTCTATAGCTGTTTTAGAAAAATGTGCCTTCCTAAAACTAAAAAAGTACAAACCCTGAACACAACACTTCAATAGTTAGAGGAAATAGATACACAATGCATACCTTTATTAGTGATGCTTGCACTTCCTTGACAGTTTCTTCTTTTCTACACAATTCTGAAAAATCAGAATAAGTAATTCCCTGCCTTGAAGCCCATTCTTCCAACGTGGGCAGAGAAGCTGTGACAAGTGCCACACAGTAACTATGAAAAGGATCGGCATGCAACATTATATTGTCCACAAAGGGGCTGCCAAGAAGAGCTGCCTCAACCTGTAGTTGATAAATTAGTCATAACGGATAAGCTAAAAAACTTTGCATTTTGCAAACCAATATTCATACCTTTCCTAGGGACACATACTCGCCATGCTGCAATTTAACTATGTCCTTTTTGCGATCAATAATTTCGAGGCAACCGTCAGGATGGAATATCCCGATATCACCAGTGTAAAACCACTTCATTCCTCTTTCATCAACCTTCAAAAAAAAAAAGACACAAAAAGAAGATCTTAATAATAATAATAATACAGATAACTTAATATAAAACTATAAACTTTACTGCACACACCAGTTATAGCAATAGTTGAAAATGTTAGTGATACCTTGTATGATTCTTTTGTCTTTTCTTCATTTTTGAAATATCCAAGAGTGACATTTGGACCACCAATTACAATTTCACCACGAGGCATAGGTGAGTCATCAGTCAAATAACCACCTTCGGGCCAATCTATTAACTGAGTACAGAAAAATATTAATATAAGAATAATTTATTAAAAAGTAAACCTCCATTGCAAGATTGTAATACAAGAAATGTACACAACTTAATCTCGAAGCTTCCTTTATGCTGCACTGTAATCATAGAGTCCACATGATGCACGAAATCTGAAGTAAGGATTTTGTAGAACAGGATAGATGTCTAGCCATTTCTAAATTCTAATTGTTTCTGTTCATATGAAGATCTTTTGTATATATATAGGAGAATTTACGTAAACTATCACTATAAATAGCTGTTTGGTGGTTTATATTCAAGATGAACATATGGGAGGTTGATATTCAAGATAAACACAAACATTAATTTTAGAACTCTTTCTTTTCAGGTAGGTAAAGATTAGACCCATTTTGAAGAACAGTACCATGGACAAGAAGGAAATTGAGTTTGAGCCAAAAGATGTCTCATCATGGTCAAAGGATAAGATGGTGAATTAGATCTGATTAATTTTTACCTTAATAAATGAGCATGGAAGGGGTGGTCCAACACGGCCAACAGATGTATCATCAAAGTCAGAGAAAGTCCCACCAGCACAAGTCTCTGTGAGACCATATCCTTGACCTATCGGAGCACTGGAAATGGAAATCCAATTAAAATGCAACAGAAAATAATAAATTAAAAAAAAAAGCTAGAAAAAAAAAATAACAATGACTTGAACGAAATTCTAAAGACACTGCAATTACGCAGTTGTGAAACATGAGTTTCTAAGAAATCTGTTATCAAATTAAAGTTATTAAACTGAAAATTGAAAATATGCTAAAAAAATTTTGACTGTTGATTTCAGAACAGAACTAAAAATTCATGCAATCATATTAGTGTCATAACCAAGAACTCGATAGAACAATCGGAGTGCAATTTTTAAGTCATCATTGAGTTGGTCCTCTGAGTGCCATGCTAAAATGTGCAGTACTCTTGATATAGTCTACCTTTGAAACTTGAAATGTGTTGAATTATTGTTTAGTGGCCACAACCTTAAAAGTAAAGTAAGACAATACTAACCCAAGACAAATATTGATGAACCTTTGGGTATCACCAGAAAGGGGAGCACCACCAGAGAGTATAAAACGGATATGGCCACCCAGAATTGCTCGGACCTTTTTAAACACGAGAAAGTTCCAGAGAGCCTTTTCCAAGCCCCAAGCTCCAAACCAGCTACCATTAATTGCATACAACCTACGTCGATAGGCCAAGTCAAACAGTTTCTTGGATAACCCTCCCTTTGCATTTACCTGCATTGTCAAGCTTTACTCTTTAGTCTCGATAGATATATAAAAAGCTGGTTTCATGCAACTAGCTTGCTAGCACACTATCCAATTTCAATTCATGTATATGGAGTTTATGCCAATCTTCAGAATACCTTCTTGAGCACTCCATCACGAACACGATCAAGAATTGCCGGCACAGCCGCCATTAACGTTGGCTTCAATACAGTGGCATCACCCTTTGTTCCCTTTTTTATCTTGTTTGATGTATCAGTTAAAGTCAACGGAGTTCCATAACCTATAGCAATTCCAACAGCTGCGATAAAATTCTGAAACAAGCAGTGGAGTTGGTTAAAACATGAAATAGAGGAAAACAAATTTAAAACACATGCAAAATGGAAACAGAAAGCCCCTTAAACTGAAACATTTGTTGAATCCAGTCACTAGAATAGATCCCCATACCTCAGCTACTAATTCAAGGATATGAGCCATTGGTAAGTATGCCAGATAAATATCCTTCGTTCCAAGGTTAGGAACAATTGACTTAACAGCAGAGCCTGTTGCCAAGACGTTGCCATGTGTCATCATCACACCCTGTACAGAAAAAAAAGGTAAATAGGAAGAAGGGAAGAAATCAAGTAAACAGTATAACAATGATATATGAATTTTCATGCAACTGTTTACAATTTTTTAATAGTAATAATGGTTATAATAAAATACACATGCTACTGAAATCTCTGCATAAGCATTCTTTTAACTATTACAATGTTGCAGGGGAAAAATGTCCATTATGGGCAAAAGAAAGAGAAAGAGAACAAAAATGGAAAAAGAAAAAAAAAGAAACAGGAAGAAAGCAAATAGACCAAGCTTTATTCCAAGTTCCGCCTAAATTCTGTTTATGACAAATAATCAATCCCGTGAAGGGACAGAAAAAAGTAGAGATTGAATCAACCGCATATCTCAAGGATGCTTCTGACCTTAGGCAATCCAGTACTTCCACTAGTGTACATTATAACTGCAACATCAGCTGAAACAGGTAGATCAGCATCAACAGGATTTTCTCTACCAAGTTTTTGTACATCAGAAAAGGAAGTAATTGTCCAGCCAGGCTCTACGGGTGATGCATCAGATGGGATAGCATCATCCATGCATATCACACGTTTCACCGTGTCAAGTTGTCCACTTATATTTGCTAGTTTCCTCAATTCTTTTTGCCCACAAATCACAGTTGTAACCTCTGTCTGGTATAGAATTTGATTGACAGCAAAAACAAAAAGCACAGGAGATAAGCAAATTGTATAAGCATATGAATCCCAGTAATCAATCTGGGATCACTAAAAAATTCAATTATGTAGCTTGCATAATTGCGATGATTAGAACAGCTGAACAGGCAACAGTTGAACTAGATGAAGTTGAGCATTGACTAATAACATATCCACTACAAAAGTTTGAAAATTAAGAGAGACAGAAAGTGACCTCATTTAACGAGTGACATAAAGCTTCCTCTCCCAATGAAGCATATATAGTCACAACTGTTACATTTCTCCTGAAACAACCCTGATGGAAACAAAGTAGATAACAATGAAATCTAACATCGCTGAGAAGAAAGGTGTTTGTTAGCCCACAAAGTAATCCTCTATTCAAGTAAGACATAATGGATGGGTTAGAAAAGCCATTGAAGTTTAAAACTTCACATCTGTAAACTAAGTCCACTAAATCAGATTTCCATATTTAGCATTGAAACATAAATAAAACAGAGAAAAAAAAATTGCTTTAAGACCTGCAATGCAATGAACCATTCTTCCCTGGTATCAGCGAAGATGGCAGTGCGTTCATGCTTGACATGGCCAAGCACAGCTAACCCAGAGGCGAAATTGCAAACAGCTTCAAATGTTTGCGCAAATGTCAACCACTCGTAATCACCCAAATGAAGCTTCTCCAAAGACCTTCCATCTTCAGTAATCTCAACCTCCTTCGATATCAATTTGCGAGTGCCAAGCAAGCATCTGTCCGTATAACGCTGACATGCCTCCTCGAAGAGCTGAGCAAGAGTCGTGACACCCTCCCATGCAGTGGTGACCGGTGAAGTGAAGCGAGAGTTGCGAACAGCGAAACCGGGCTCGCCACCGACGTCGGCAGGGAGGCCGCGGCGTTTGGCATTCTTAGAATTGCGGAAGAGAAGAGTGACTAATAGAGGAACCAAGACACCAACCAAGTAAGCACTCATGATTTTGAAATGGAAAGTTCTGAGAAAGATGGAAAATGAATGAATGAACGAAACAAAGACGGAGTTTTAATAGCAAAGACAAGAAGAAGAGGTGAAGCTTTGGTTGTTTGGGGACGGAGAGATCAAGGAGGAGCTCAGTTGTAGTTTCAGAACTATTTCATCCGCTGCCGCAGACCCCAAGTTACGTATTATCTATTTTTGTAAAGGATTTTTGCCTTCGTTGACAACGCTAGAACCGTGAAACGCCGGAACAAGGCAATGGTTAAAAGAAGATAAAAGTGTTATCCACATCTTTTTTTTTTTTTTTTTTTGGTCGGGAATTAGTCAAGTTTGTTTACTTAATTTTAAAATGAGTTAAATTATTCTTCCATGATTCTATTTTTTATAATTTTATTCAACTCTAATTAGATTTTTATATTTTTGTCCACTTACGCGTTAGGATTTGGCATTAGCCAATACACGAGGCTAATGTTTTGAAGTTGTTCAAGTAGAATATTTATGTTATCTTTATTTTATATTTAAATGATAAATAATTTAAAAAAGTTATGATATTTTATAAAATTTTATTGTTTTAAGATAATGTTGACGTCGAAATTTAGCTCGTGAGGAGAGTTCCAGATTCCGGCCAGTGGGAGGAATTCAGGGATTCAATATTGCTTCTGAAGTGCCGGAGAAGATAGACCGAGAGGAAGAAGGGATGGAGAGGCGGTGAGTTAAACGTGATTTGGCCAAATCCGGGCGACACCGGACCCTACGTCCACGGCAGAGATTTTATTAATGTAAGAGTTGCTGTTTACAGAGTTGGCCTCTCTCTAGCTTCTAACAAGGCAATCCTATTTATAGAGGAGGGAGGAGTTACATGCATTAATTACAAATTACAGTTGTGTTACATCAAGATATAAATGAGAAAAGACAGCAAAGGGGCTACCAACTAACCGTTGCTGGATGTAGGCTGTAGGGTGGTCTCCCTAGGCTGGCGGTAGGCCTGAACCTATTGGCGTCTGATGTTGCGTCGCTGCTGGACCGAGCAAAGGTCTGAACTTCCAGAGTGAGAGTTTCCGGCTCAGGGTCGTCTGCTGCTGTAGCAAGATGGCGAGCTTGAGCAGGACAGTCGGCTGCCTGACAGGGCTAGTCTTCCGATCTTCTTATTGGGTCGCTGGGTCGCTGCCTCGCTAGGCGAGGGTAGCTCTGAGAGATATGTCTGGATGATTTTGCTGCGTTGTTGCCTCGTGATGGACGAGGTGAGGCCGACTTCGCGGGAAGGATACCGAGGTTACCTCGCTGTGCTACTTTCTGGTGGGCAAAACGAAGTTTGCGAAGTGCCTTGGGCGTGTTCGGGGCTACGGTCTCGTGAAGCCATTTTTGTATATAATATAAGCCCCCTAACTCTTGGTTTGCTTTATGGACCGAGAGTTATAAGTTTCTGAGGCTTGATTCGTATCTTCAGTCAATGTCCTTCCTTGATCGAAATGTCATGTTAGATGTCTTTCCGTTCTGCTTTAGGCTCTGCTTTCTTCTGTTTGCCATTTTTGGCAGTTGGTGTGGCACTGCTGCTCGTTTCGGGCCATTAGATGAAGATCAGGTTAGACATCTTTCGAATTCTTCAAAGGGCCGAGCGGGTCTATTTATAGCCTAGGGCATTCTCTCTTTCATCCCAAAGAAACTCAATGAAGGAGACTGAAAAGCCCCCTGCGTTTTGGTGTCTTGGCTTCTGACGAAGCTTGTTGGGACATAGATGGTTGCAGAGTTGCGGGAGACATGGATAGCCCGTTGCACATGGCTCCATCGCAGGATCTGCCAGACGGGCTCCTAGGGGACCTTGTACTAACTTCGGGCCACCTCCTCTGCCTGCTGCTTGTGGTGCAGCACCCTGGCCAAGCAACTACGACTTTTGGATTTGCTCTTGGCCTGGCTCAGGGGGACACACCGAAGGGAATAAGCAGGAGGAACTGGGAGTTGATGTCCTTCCTGCAAGCGCGAGCTCAGTGATCAGTCTTTTGTTCTCGTCGGAATGGTTGTGTCGGGTCGTCAAGCTTCTTGCCCTTGTTTCTTCATTTCTTCTTTTGATGTGATTTTGCCTCGCTTGGACGAGGTCTTTTGTTGTATGAGCTTTTCTTCTTTCAAATGTTGTAATGAGATG